>JBBPBX010087361.1:0-14722 GCA_038048925.1 Garcialebias charrua
GAGGTGGTTAAAAAGCTCCGCGGTGGCAAGGGCTCCAGGGGTGGATGAGATTCGCCCTGAGTTCCTTAGGGCTCTGGATGTTGTGGGGTTGTGTTGGCTTACGCGACTCTGCAATATCGCGTGGACATCGGGGGCAGTTCCCTTGGATTGGCAGACTGGGGTGGTGGTTCCCCTATTCAAAAAGGGGGACCGTAGGGTGTGTTCCAACTATAGGGGGATCACACTCTTAAGCCTCCCTGGTAAGGTCTATTCAGGGGTTCTGGAGAGGAGGGTCCGTCGGATAGTCGAACCTCGGATTCAGGAGGAGCAGTGTGGTTTTCGTGCTGGTCGTGGAACACTGGACCAGCTCTACACCCTCAACAGGGTCCTGGAGGGTGCGTGGGAGTTTGCCCAACCAGTTTACATGTGCTTTGTGGACTTGGAAAAGGCATTCGACCGCGTCCCTCGGGGGGTTCTGTGGGGGGTACTCCGGGAGTATGGGGTACCAGGCCCATTGATATGGGCTGTTAGGTCCCTGTACGACCGGTGTCAGAGCTTGGTCCGCATTGCCGGCAGTAAGTCAGGCTCGTTTCCAGTGAGAGTTGGACTCCGCCAAGGTTGCCCTTTGTCACCGATTCTGTTCATAACTTTTATGGACAGAATTTCTAGGCGCAACCAAGGTGTTGAGAGGATCCGTTTTGGTGGCCTTAGAATCGCTTCTCTGTTTTTTGCAGATGATATGGTCCTATTGGCTTCATCAGATCGTGATCTACAGCTTTCGCTGGAGCGGTTTGCAGCCGAGTGTGATACGGCCGGGATGAGGATCAGTTCCTCCAAATCCGAGGCCATGGTCTTGAGCCGGAAAAGGGTAGCATGCCCTCTCCGGGTCGGGGAGGAGGTCCTGCCCCAAGTGGAGGAGTTTAAGTATCTCGGGGTCTTGTTCACGAATGAGGGAAAACTGGAGCGTGAGATCGATAGGCGGATAGGTGCAGCATCCGCAGTGAAGCGGGCGCTGTACCGGTCTGTCGTGGTGAAGAGAGAGCTGAGTCGAAAGGCAAAGCTCTCAATTTACCGATCGATCTACGTTCCCACCCTCATCTATGGTCATGAGCTTTGGGTTGTGACCGAAAGAACGAGATCTCGGATACAAGCGGCTGAAATGAGTTTTCTCCGCAGGGTGTCTGGACTCTCCCTTAGAGATAGGGTGAGAAGCTCAGTCATCCGGGAGGGACTCGGAGTAGAGCCGCTGCTTCTCCACATCGAGAGGAGCCAGTTGAGGTGGCTCGGGCATCTGGTTAGGATGCCTCCTGGACGCCTCCCTGGTGAGGTGTTCCGGGCATGTCCCACCGGGAGGAGACCCAGAGGAAGACCCAGGACACGCTGGAGGGACTATGTTTCTCGGCTGGCCTGGGAACGCCTTGGGATTCCCCCAGAGGAGCTGCTCCATGTGGCTGGGGAGAGGGAAGTCTGGGCCTCCCTACTTAGGCTGCTACCCCCGCGACCCGACCCCGGATAAGCGGATGAAAATGGATGGATGGATGGATGGATGGATTTTCTTTCTGTATGTCAGGATTGTTCCAGATGGGTGTTTGTCTACATGGGAGTAATGAAAACTTTGTCATTTTCAGATACTCCCACCATGCTGTCAGAGATAAGCTAATACTGATACTTTTAAAGCAGACATGTTTTTATATTTATACTAATAAATGGCAGATCTGAAATCCTAATATTATTACATAAAGTTTGCTCTATATCTAACCAAGTAACATCTAGTGCATTTAGATTTAGCCACTTTGAAATATATTCTAACCTATTGCTAAATAGTAGTGACAAAAGTTTGGAAGTTCTAATCCTCCGGTTTCTTTAGATTTCTGTAGTGTTTTTAAGCTAATATGAGTTTTGTTTTTCCAAAGGAATTTAGATATGAAAGAATCCAAGGACTTAAACCATTCATTTGAAGGTTTATTTGGAATCATTGAGAATAAATAATTTATTCTCGGCAGGACCATCATCTTTACTGAGGCAACTCTTCCCATAAGTGAAATTGGTAGAGATTTCCATCTAGTAAGATCGTCTTCAATTTTCTTTAAAAGTGGTATATGATTTAATTTTATTAAGTCTTCTAATCTATGAGAAATCTTAATACCCAAGTATGTAATGTTACCTGATTGTAGTTTTTCTTTTAAAGAAGTATTAAACACACAATTTATTGGAAGAGCTGTAGATTTTGATCAATTTATAGAATAATCAGAAACTTGTGAGAACGAGTTTATTAATTTGATAACATTAGATATAGAGTTTTCTGAGTTTTGAAGAAAAAGTAAAACATCGTCAGCATATAGACTAATTTTATGTTCTATATTTTTACACTGTATGCCTTTATTGTCAGCACTTTGCCTTATTGCTGCTGCTAAAGGTTCAATAAACATAGCAAATAATGCTGGTGAAAGTGGGCATCCCTGTCTTGTGCCCCTCTCTAAACAAAAGCTTGAAGATATTTGATTATTTGTCCTGACACATGCTTTTGGTGAGTTATATAGTATTTTCAACCAATTAATAAAATAGTTTCCAAATCCAAATTTAATCAAGGTAGCATATAAAAAATTCCAATTTACTCTATCAAATGCTTTTTCTGCGTCTAAAGATAAAATAGCTGTTTCAATATTTTTACTATATGAATACTCTATTAAATTATATAATCTGCGAGTGTTTGTAGTCGAGTGTCTTCCTTTTATAAATCCAGTTTGATCTGGATGAATAATGAAATGAGTTATCCTCTCTAATCTTTTAGAGAGGGCTTTACAAATTATTTTAAAATCGACATTAATAAGAGAGATGGGACGATAACTGGTAGGCAATACTGGATCCTTGCTTGATTTTAAAAGGAGACTAATGTTGGCTGAGTTCATATGTGTTGGAAGCCTGCTATTTTCTTCTGATTTTAATAGCATTCTGTAAAATATTGGTTCCAATATATTCCAAAATTCTTTATAAAATTCTGCTGGATAGCCATCTGGACCAGGAGATTTTTTATTTGGCTTTTTTTTTATTGCTTCATGGAGTTCTGCTTGTAAGGATTGGCTCCGTCCCCTCCTTACACCCTGTCTGTTCCTCTGTTGTTCTGTCAGCTCAGCGTCACAGGTGTTTGTGTTTATCGTTAATTAAGGCGTGTATATTAGTCAGCAGTCATGTGTGTCTCATTGTCGGGTCATTGTCCCTGTTACCCTGGTGTGTCGTTCCCCAGCTCCTTGGTCTGTGAGTACATCTCGTCTTCCTGTTTGGGTTTAGTGTTTAGTGTTTAGTGTTTAGTACTCAGCCACTGTAGAGCGTCCGTATAGTTTTGTAACTGCCTCGTCAGTTGTTTTGTTTTCATCTTATTAAAGTATTTTGGTTTTACTCGTGCCTCTGAAGTCTACCTGTCTGCACCACGGGACTCATCAACCACACACCGCACCACCGTGACAGAATGACCCGACCATTTTGAGTCCCGCGGACAGGTAACATAGACTCACCTAGAGGCTGAAGATGTCTGCTCGGAGGGAGGCTGCAGCCATCAGAGTTGGCGGGTTTCGGACCGAACCCGCCTGGAGCAGCCACAGGTCCGAGCTGGAGCAGCTTCCATCTCCCATGCTGATAGCGGAGCGAGCGAGGGAGCGTCGGGGCGGCTGCTCCGACCGGTTCACCTTCGCTCCTGCACGAGCCATCTCGCTGTGGGAGGTGTCCGACGACAGCTCGGATTCGGACCCGGGAGGACTCCTGCCGCTTCCAGCTCCGGAGACACGAGGCCGCAGGAGAAAGCGGCGACCGGCGAAGCCGCGCGCTTCCGGGTTTCAGCCTGCTAGTTCTCCCACGCTGTCAGAAGAGCCGGCGGGCGTTTCAAAGGGGGAGGGGTACCCACGTCCGTGCACTGTGACGTCTCAGGGGAGACGTGCTTTGAAGGGGGGGCATGTGTCCCCTCACACCACGTCTGCAGGAGTCACGGAGACTCCTGCACGCCACACAGCTGAGAGGAAGCGTCCTCACAAAACTCCTCCACAAAGGGAGCAGCCCGCTCACACTTCGACCACAGGGGTCGCTACTCCTGCAGGACTCACACAGGAAGAGCCTGCAGGACACACTGAAGGAGATCCCACCTCGACCACAGGGGTCGCTGTGGGACGGAGATCTGAGGAGGCCAATCTAATTTTCCAGCAGATAAAAAGACTGTTTCATGCTGCTGTCAATAAACCTGACCCTCGTTACAAATATAAGACATACTCCATTATAGTAGACATCATTGTTAACAGTCCCTGTTCTGTGATTGACTCAGGTTTCATTCAGATCCTGACTTTGGCTAAGATGGGGCAGGAGGAGAGTAAAGCCAAGATGGAGGGCGCTGCTCCCAAGGCACCTACAGAGGGTGCTGTTCTGCCTGAAGCACCAGGAGGTGCTGTTCTGCCTGAAGCACCAGGGGGTGCTGTTCTGCCTGAAGCACCAGGGGGTGCTGTTCTGCCTGAAGCACCAGGGGGTGCTGTTCTGCCTGAAGCACCAGGGGGTGCTGCTCTGCCTGAAGCACCAGGGGGTGCTGCTCTGCCGATGGCACCAGGGGGTGCTGCACCGCCGTTGGCACCAGGGGGTGCTGCACCACCAGCACCTACAGGTCCTGCTCCTGCATCGCCTACAGAGGGCGCTGCATCACCAACTGAGGGCGTTGCATCTACACCTTCTCCAGGGGGTCTCTCGCCGTCTGCAGAGGGTCCCGGCGCGACGGACGCCTCCGTCTTTACAGAGGGTTCCTCGCCGTCTCCAGAGGATCTCTCGCCATCTCCAGAGGGTCCCGGCGCGACGGACGCCTCCACATCTACAGAGGGTCCCGGCGCGACGGACGCCTCCACATCCATGGAGGGTCCATTCACCGTTGACGCCTCCACCGTTGACGCCTCCACATCCATGGAGGGTCCATTCACCGCAGACGCCTCCACATCCATGGAGGGTCCACTCACCGCAGACGCCTCCACATCCATGGAGGGTCCACTCACCGCAGACGCCTCCACATCCATGGAGGGTCCACTCACCGCAGACGCCTCCACATCCATGGAGGGTCCACTCACCGCAGACGCCTCCACATCCATGGAGGGTCCACTCGTCGCTGACGCCTCCACGTCGATGGAGGGTCATGTATCCAGTTCCAGGGGGTCCTTGGAGGGACCCCCTCACGTCTACTGCTGTCCAGAGGGGTCTCAGGAGAGACCCCCTCACGTCTACTGCTGTCCAGAGGGGTCTCAGGAGAGACCCCCTCACTGCTGTCCAGAGGGGTCTCAGGAGAGACCCCCTCACTGCTGTCCAGAGGGGTCTCAGGAGAGACCCCCTCACTGCTGTCCAGAGGGGTCTCAGGAGAGACCCCCTCAAGTGTCCTGTCCAGAGGGGTCTCAGGAGAGACCTCCTCACGTGTCCTGCCCAGAGGGGTCTCAGGAGAGACCTCCTCACGTGTCCTGCCTTGAGGGGTCCTTGGAGGGACCCCCTCACGTCTACTGCTGTCCAGAGGGGTCTCAGGAGAGACCCCCTCACGTCTACTGTCCAGTCTCCACACTCGAGGTCTCTACGCCTGGAGACGTCTCTACGCTTGGCGCCGCTGCGCCGCATGAGGGGGCTCCTATTCTGGGTGGGCCCTGGAGGGTCCCACCCTCGTCTTCGACCGTCCTGAGGCCTCGTCTTCGACGGAAGCTCCTGCTCGACGGATGGCCCCCGGGACGCCCGCCTGAGGTGTCTCTGCGTTATGGCTTGCCTCATGGTCGTCCACCAGAAGGGGTACTGCGCGATGGACGCTCTCCCGGTCGCCCACCTGAGGGGTCCTTGCCCGGGGTCGACGTCCTGGTCTCGATGTTTGGGCGCTTATTGGTTTCTAGGTTTAGCTTTTTGTGTTTAGCATTTGTCTAGGTTTAGCTTTTTGTGTTTAGCAATTGTCCCAGGCCCTGTTCCTGTCGGTTTTTGGTTTGTTGTCCTTGTGTTTTGCCCGCCGTCCTTGCGGTTCCTCCCTCTGCCCGCCCTGTTTTTTTTTTTGGGGTGTTCTTTTGGGACGCCGGGGGGCGTCTTTGAGGGGGGGGTACTGTAAGGATTGGCTCCGTCCCCTCCTTACACCCTGTCTGTTCCTCTGTTGTTCTGTCAGCTCAGCGTCACAGGTGTTTGTGTTTATCGTTAATTAAGGCGTGTATATTAGTCAGCAGTCATGTGTGTCTCATTGTCGGGTCATTGTCCCTGTTACCCTGGTGTGTCGTTCCCCAGCTCCTTGGTCTGTGAGTACATCTCGTCTTCCTGTTTGGGTTTAGTGTTTAGTGTTTAGTGTTTAGTACTCAGCCACTGTAGAGCGTCCGTATAGTTTTGTAACTGCCTCGTCAGTTGTTTTGTTTTCATCTTATTAAAGTATTTTGGTTTTACTCGTGCCTCTGAAGTCTACCTGTCTGCACCACGGGACTCATCAACCACACACCGCACCACCGTGACACTGCTGATGTTAATGGTGAGTCTAGGTCTGATGATTGACTACTGTTTAATTTTGGAAGTGTTACTCTATCCAAGAATTGATTGATATCCTCATCTGTTGGATTTATTTGTGGAGTGTATAGAGTTTTATAAAAATCTCTAAAAACACTGTTTACTTTTCCCTTATCATAAGTTATATTTCCATTTGTGTCTTTAATACCGTATATAGATGTTTTTTCTTTGTTTAATTTGAGTTGGTTTGTTAAAAAGCTCCCTGATTTATTACTGTGTTCAAAATGTTCTAATCGAAGCCTTTCTACCAAGAATTTGTTCTTTTTATCAATAAATTCATTTAACTCTAACTTTGTCTTGGCGTAGTTTTTCTGTATATCTTGTCCATGTATACCTTCTAGTAATTTTATGGATTTCTCTAATTCCTCAATACGTTTATTTTCTTTTTTCTTTTTATTTGTTGAATAGGATATTATTTTTCCTCTCATAACTGTCTTCCCAGCCTCCCAGAGTGTACATGCTGATGTTCCTGTCAAGTCATTACACTCCAAATACAGTGTCCATTCATTTTTAAAATATTGTATAAATTCTTCGTCTTTTAGCAGTGAGGTATCTCCAGTTTCTATTTTTTGGGTTTTCTTTATTATTAGCTAAATTTAATGTTACTGGTGCATGATCGCTGACAGCAATAGGGTGTATCTTAGTGTCTGAAATGTTAGTCAGCAATGAATTGCTTACTATGAAATAATCTAGACGAGAATAAGATTTATGCACATGTGAAAAGAAAGAATATTCTCTGCTATCAAGGTGAGGAGAACGCCATGTATCGCAGAGTCCATAATCACTCTTGTACTGTTTTACTATATTTATGGATTGCCAGCCTCGTTGAGCTCCTACTGTATTTAGCCTCTCCATTTTATCATCTAAACCCAAGTTAAGGTCACCTCCCATTACCATTGCGTAGTCCATGTGATTTGATAGAATAGAAAAGAGATCATGAAAAAAAGTGGTGTCGTCCACATTTGGTCCATATACACTAACAATACAATATCTTTGACTGAGTATGGGTAATTTTAATATTATATATCTACCGTGAGGATCTATAATTGTGTCTAATATTGTGAAGTTAACATTTTTATGTATTAGTATTGCTACCCCCTCTGTCTCGAATAATAGCAGGCTGAAAATACATCAGGAAACTCAGCAGATTTTAGCTCATCCACAGTTGATGGTAATCTATGAATTTCTTGGAGTAACACAACATCTACCTTTAATCTTTTAATCTTGTTAAAGATTCTATATTTTTTATGTTGGCTACTGGCTCCATTAATATTCCATGTGACAAACCTTAAAGTGCCCATACTTGCGATTGTGAGAATATAGATAAACCACACCCATCATCACAAATATAAAAACTAATAAAACACCCAGGTAAAAACATAATCTTTGAGGGTTGATTATTTATCATTAAGAAATATTCTAAGTGTTGTTCTTGAGGATACATCCTTGTTGTATTTCTTTATGAGGTATTTGTGTGGATTGACATGGGTGTATATCTGCCCTTGTGCCTGTGTGCTAATAAAAGATATGGAGAAGACAAAAGAAAGAGACAGAAAACATAAAACTAAAAGAAAAACAAACAGGCAAAAAACAACAAAAACAAACAACCGCTGTGACATTGTTCACCTTCACCAGTGCAGACACCGAGCTATGCTTTAAATTTCATTTACAAACACCAGTTAATTCATCTCCAGTGTAACAAGCATTAGACCAGGACTACTCAACTAAACCACCCACGAGCCACAATCACTTAAAGCCAAGCATTCAAGATTAATTTATCAGTACCTCTTATCATTAAATAGCTTTGTTTTATAATTAAAGCTATGATATATATATATTTTTTTTGTTGTTATGTTTATTTTTAAATTGTACCCACTGATGGACCCTTTAGTTCACCAGCGGGCCTGACTTGGCCTGCGGGCCATATGTTGAACAGCCTTGCTCAAAACTAACCTGTTGTTGGTCCTCTTAATAAAGCCACGGAGTCACGTCCCATTCCCTGTACAGCTGCCCATTAACATAAAGCCTATCAACAGACACTGTTGCTCTTTTTCCTTCAGAAATAAACTTTGTTCTGATTGGAAACAAAACGTGTCTCCGATCCAGAATTTCTTTATGAAATTGATCATTTACGCTGTAGTTTTTCCCTTGTCTTCCTTGTCTGATAACTCTCTGCCTTGTCTGATAACCTGTATTTTCTGTTTGTAATGTTCAAACTTAACAAAAATGGTCGGAGACGCATATCAGATTTCCTAGCTCCAAGCCTGTGAACACGATGGAATGTGATTGATCTTACCGTCTCGCTTGGGAGTTTCAGCTGACGTTGAATAAACTCACAGATCGTAACTTCCGCATCTTCATCTGCTCGCTCCAGTATTCCAGAAAAAAACAATATTGTCCCTCATGCTTCTACTTTGTAGATCGAGAATAGACTCCTTGATTTTCCTGTTTTCGCCCGACATCCGTGTCATTTCCTCTGTCAGCTGTTTCACGTCTCCCCTTAGCGTTCTGTTCTCCTCAGCCAGTGACATCACCTGAGCCTGGCTGAACTCTAACGATTCTCTGAGTGCGGAGAATTCCTTTTGGAGAATCTCAACTAAAGCCAATCTAGCGTCTAAGCTAGTTAGCTTGTTATCAATAGATACCAACACCTCCGTGAAGCTTTTTTCAGGAGATGTGGAAGAACCAGGTGAGCTCGCTGAGCGCGTGCGTTTTGAAGTGTGTGCGGGTGTGGTGTTTCCCTGTGTTTTATCTATCACGAAGCTGTCAAAACACTCGTCCAGATAGTTCTCAAGATCACTCACCGTCTCTTCGTCCAGTTTGGTTATTTTAAACAAGAGGCAGAGTTTAATATGAATAATAATTTTGTTTTTAATTTAAATATATTGTCTTCTATTGACTTCAACGCTCACGTGGGCAATGACAGTGAGACCTGGAGGGGTGTGGTTGGGAGGAACGGCCCCCCTGATCTGAACCAGAGTGGTGTTCTGTTATTGGACTTCTGTGCTCGTCATGGATTGTCCATAACGAACACCATGTTTAAGCATAAGGGTGTCCATATGTGCTCTTGGCACCAGGACACCCTAGGTCGCAGTTCGATGATCGACTTTGTTGTCGTCTCATCTGATCTGCGGCCGCATGTCTTGGACACTCGGGTGAAGAGAGGGGCGGAGCTGTCAACTGACCACTACCTGGTGGTGAGTTGGCTCCGATGGTGGGGGAGGATGCCGGTCAGACCTGGCAGACCCAAACGTATTGTGAGGGTCTGCTGGGAACGTCTGGCAGAGTCTCCCGTAAGACGGAGCTTTAACTCCCACCTCCGGGAGAGCTTTGAACACGTTCCGAGGGAGGCGGGGGACATGGAGTCCGAGTGGGCCGTGTTCCGCGCCTCTATTGTCGAGGCAGCTTATCGGAGCTGTGGCCGCAAGGTTGTTGGTGCCTGTCGTGGTGGCAACCCTCGAACCCGGTGGTGGACACCGGCAGTGAGGGATGCTGTCAGGCTGAAGAAGGAGTCCTATTGGGCCTTTTTGGCTTGTGGGACCCCGGAAGCAGCTGATAGGTACCGGCAGTCCAAGCGGCATGCGGCTCGGGTGGTTGCTGAGGCAAAAACTCGGGCGTGGGAGGAGTTCGGAGAGGCCATGGAGAATGACTTCCGTACGGCTTCGAGGCGATTCTGGTCCACCATCCGGCGTCTCAGGGGGGGAAAGAGGTACGCGACCAACACCATTTATGGTGGGGGTGGCGTGCTGCTGACCTCAACTCGGGATGTTGTGAGTCGGTGGGCGGAATACTTCGAAGACCTCCTCAATCCTACTGGCACGTCTTCCATGGAGGAAGCGGAGCCTGGGGACTTTGGGTCGGGTTCTCCGATCTCTGGTGCTGAGGTCGCCGAGGTGGTTAAAAAGCTCCGCGGTGGCAAGGCTCCGGGGGTGGATGAGATTCGCCCGGAGTTCCTTAGGGCTCTGGATGTTGTGGGGTTGTGTTGGCTTACGCGACTCTGCAATATCGCGTGGACATCGGGGGCAGTTCCCTTGGATTGGCAGACTGGGGTGGTGGTTCCCCTATTCAAAAAGGGGGACCGTAGGGTGTGTTCCAACTATAGGGGGATCACACTCTTAAGCCTCCCTGGTAAGGTCTATTCAGGGGTTCTGGAGAGGAGGGTCCGTCGGATAGTCGAACCTCGGATTCAGGAGGAGCAATGTGGTTTTCGTCCTGGTCGTGGAACACTGGACCAGCTCTACACCCTCAACAGGGTCCTGGAGGGTGCGTGGGAGTTTGCCCAACCAGTTTACATGTGCTTTGTGGACTTGGAGAAGGCATTCGACCGCGTCCCTCGGGGGGTTCTGTGGGAGGTACTCCGGGAGTATGGGGTACCAGGCCCTTTGATAAGGGCTGTTAGGTCCCTGTACGACCGGTGTCAGAGCTTGGTCCGCATTGCCGGCAGTAAGTCAGGCTCGTTTCCGGTGAGAGTTGGACTCCGCCAAGGTTGCCCTTTGTCACCGATTCTGTTCATAACTTTTATGGACAGAATTTCTAGGCGCAACCAAGGTGTTGAGAGGTTCCGTTTTGGTGGCCTTAGAATCGCTTCTCTGTTTTTTGCAGATGATATGGTCCTACTGGCTTCATCAGTTCGTGATTTACAACTTTCACTGGAGCGGTTTGCAGCCGAGTGTGATACGGCCGGGATGAGGATCAGTTCCTCCAAATCCGAGGCCATGGTCTTGAGCCGGAAAAGGGTAGCATGCCCTCTCCGGGTCGGGGAGGAGGTCCTGCCCCAAGTGGAGGAGTTTAAGTATCTCGGGATCTTGTTCACGAATGAGGGAAAACTGGAGCGTGAGATCGATAGGCGGATAGGTGCAGCGTCCGCAGTGAAGCGGGCGCTGTACCGGTCTGTCGTGGTGAAGAGAGAGCTGAGTCAAAAGGCAAAGCTCTCAATTTACCGATCGATCTACATTCCCACCCTCATCTATGGTCATGAGCTTTGGGTTATGACCGAAAGAACAAGATCTCGGATACAAGCGGCTGGAATGAGTTTTCTCCGCAGGGTGGCTGCACTGCACTAAAACCATAGATATACGGTAAGATCTGATGTAGTATATCTCCGTATCCTTTACATCAGTGGCGGGCCGTGCATTTCATACCTAGGCCTTCAGTAGTGCTCCGTCTGAATCAATCCAACCCTCAATAACTTTAGTATTTGGAACTGTTAAAAGTACCTAGCATTAAATTTACAACCACACTAGAACACATGTTCACTAAACTGCAGCACGCACACACAATCTGAACTGAAGAAGTGTCAACTCTTCACTTTCACATGTAAGCACCAGTATAGTTAACTGGTGTTAACTATCATCCCAGTCCCAAAAAGCTCCACAGTGACTGGTCTGAATGACTATCGGCCGGTGGCCCTCACCCCGATAGTCGCAAAATGCTTTGAGAAACTGGTCATGGCCCATATCAAGACAACCGTCAACATCAAGAGAACCCTCATCAGTATGCGTACCGTGAGAACCGATCAACAGAGGACGCAATCTCTTCTGTGGTCCACACTGCTCTCACCCACCTGGAACAGAAAGACTCCTACGTCCGTATGCTCTCTGTGGACTTCACATCTGCCTTCAACACCATGATCCCCCAAACTCTGATGGACAAACTATCCACACTTGGACTAAGCCCCTCCCTTTGTAACTGGGTACTAGACTTCTTAACAAACAGACCACAGTCCGTGAAGATCCACAACTTCTCCTCCTCCACCATTACCCTCAGCACTGGCTCTCCTCAAGGATGTGTGTTGAGCCCTCTCCTGTTCACTCTGCTCACATATGATTGTACAGCCACACATCCAGGCTGTCATATTGTTAAGTTTGCAGATGATACAGCGGTGGTGGGATGCATCACAAACAATGATGAGTCCAGCTACAGGCAGGAGGTGGAACATCTGGAGAGCTGGTGCAAAGAGAATAACCTTCACATGAATGTGAAGAAGACAAAGGAGATGATTGTGGACTTCAGAAGGAACAATCACACCCACACCCCACTGAACATAAGTGGATCTGCAGTGGAAGTGGTCTCCAGCTACAAATACTTGGGTGTACACTTGAATGATAACCTCAGCTGGAGCAACAACACCACCAGCCTGATCAAGAAAGGTCATCAGAGACTCTACTTCCTCAGACGGCTGAGACGAGCTGGTCTGAGCAGCCCAGTCCTCACCTCCTTCTACAGGTGTGCAGTGGAGAGCATCCTGTGCTCCAGCATCAACGTGTGGCATGGAGGCTGCACAGCTGCAGAAAGAAAAGCTTCTACAGAGAGTGGTGAAGGCTGCACAAAAGTCTGTTGGAGTCAGTCTCCCCACCATCACAGACATCTACACCTCCAGATGCAGGAAGAGAGCCACCTGCATCATGAAAGACCCCACTCACCCAGCACACTCACTCTTTGCCCCACTCCCCTCAGGACGGAGGTTGAGGAGCATCAAATGTAGAACCACTAGACTGAGGAACAGCTTCTACCCTGAGGCTGTTAGACTCATGAATAAATAAATAATAAGAATAATCACTGCAAAATATCACATCATGCTGATGTTTTCTTGTTGCTGTGTTCATCTGTGACCATCTGCTCATACAGACTCATGTTCGTGCTGCTGTTTATAATGATGTTTTTCTATTACATTAGGGATTAGTGTATTTCTAGTTGTTGTTTTCCTTAGTTAATCCTAGATGTTATTACTGTTTTTCTCTTGCATTTTGTTGTTGGATGTAACTGGGACCCTGTGTACATAATCTCATTTCATCACATGTACCACATGCGGTGCAAATGACAATAAAGACTCTCTGACTCTGACTCTCTGTAGTTCTGTGTAACATTTTGTATTTGTTTCTCATGCAACCAGTCACTCTTTCCACATTAATTCTAAGGTGTGCTCATGTGTTTTCAACATCATTAGCATCAAGTCGACACCTCCCTTTAGTGAATGATGAGATTTTAACTTCAGCACATCATTCATTTATACTTTTATTGGCTGGAACTGGGACCCTGTGTACACAGTTTCGTTCCACCTCACGTACAACATGTGATGTGAATGACAATGAAGAACCTTGACCTTGACTCCCACAGTCTTTAATATCAAAGCCTCTGTCTTTTGAGCCTCTGTAATTTGAGAAAAGATCACAGCTTGTTATGAGCTTGTCTGCACATCCATCCATCCATCCATCCATCCCAAGGGGCAGATAAAATAAGAATGTTTTTCTTCAATCTGCTGCCTTTCATTTTATATTTGTGTTTTTTTTTCTTCTTTTTATGTGTACAGTATATTATTGTGTATTTTATTATAAAATGAATGAATAAATAAATAAATCAAATCAAATCCCTTGAACAGAAAATAAGGCACAGTCTGACCTGTTCTCATGTAACAGATGATTTATTTCTGCTCCTCTTTGTTCACACAACTGACATATTTGTAACTTTGCTGCTGGTCCCTATTTCTCATCATCTGCAGCTTCTAAGCTCATCTTCTGCAGTTTATTTAATTTCATATGAATGTTTGCCTTCAACAGGACATATCAGAACCCAGATCAGTAGTAAAAGTGACAACACTACAGTTTATTTCACAGTAACACAGATGTCCACTCAGACTACGTTTATATACAAAATTATAAACACAACCTAAACTAGGTTGACCAACTTCTATGAACTAAATCTGAACTAAACACAAAATCATGGCAAAAATGTATGGCACAACACCAACAAACCGAATTTAGACACTAACCAGAATATCTGGAACAAACTACAAGTTATTTGGGGACACTGAGAAAGTTGTAACAGGACGTCTCACCTGATATCCAGCCTGCCATTCATCTCCTTTTTGTTTCGTCCAACACATGAGCTGCTTCGTGCAGCAGGAAACAGCAAACAGAAAGTCCGTTTTCTATTTTTTTTACCTTTCCGGTCGTGTGACCGGACATTACATCCAATAGCACAGCAAGATTGGACCATTGCAAAACTGTTAAAACTACTTAGATTCTAAAAAAAAATTAGCGAAAAAGCTTATTTTACCGGACAGCCCGATTAGCCATTAGCCAGTTTTTTGTTTTTAGCTTCCGCCGGCGGACGTGACGTCACACATTGACTATCCAATCAAAGCGTGTGAATACGCTGACGTTTTCAGAAGCTAGAAGGCTTTTGGTCTCGGCCATAGACATTAGCTCAAAAT
>JBBPBX010087364.1:0-14721 GCA_038048925.1 Garcialebias charrua
GTGTCCCTGAACGTGGTCAGGGTACTGTTACGCTCGATCGGTTGATTCCGTTCGTTGCTTTTGTTGTTAACTGTTCTGCGCAGGCTTCGACTAAAACTGAAACCATCAAGATCATAGTGCAGGCTGCTTCGAGGTTCTTTGGCGCGACTGAGTTGTCGTGGGAGAGTGTTCGTGATGAATTGAGTCGGGGTGAGGGTGCGTCTGGGTGTGAGGTGTCTCTGCCCATGTCTTCGCTGTGAACGTGTGTTCCTGGTTGTTTTTGTTTAGTTTGTATTTGCTCCTTCCTGTTTGTGCACTTTCGGGTGCTTTGTGTGGGTTTTGGGTTGTTGTGGTGTTCTAGGTCGCCTGTGTGTTTTGTGTTGTGTTCTGAGCCGTCTGGTCCGTACTCCATTCCAGAAGGTGGCGGTAATGCACCTAATCGTTGTTTGCCAACCGCCATAAAACACTATCAGAGAGAGAGAGAGAGAGAGAGAGAGAACTTGCTTGTGGTGGGGAGGGACACAGTTTCTGAAAGCCAACAGCTCGGGCCGGACAGCCAGCAACTAAAATCATTTATGTAAATAAACCAAAGTTTATAATTATCTGTTACTTTTTAAATTTGTTTATTTTGGGGAGTGGTGGTGCAGAGGTTAGAGAAGATGGGCCCGTGATCGGAAAGTTGCAGGTTCAACTCCCAGTACCGTCAACATCAAAATGTGGGTGGAAAAGGTGAAACACCCACACCTGCATCCACCCTCATTTGCCCCACCCTGGACCCTTGAGCAAGGCCCTTAACCCCCACCTTCTGCTCCCCAAAACAGGTCTGTCTTGAAAATGAGTTTTTGTGACTCAATAAGACTACCGTATTTTTCAGGGTATAGGTCGAACCTTTTTATCATTTTTCATGGCCTGCGACCTATACTCAGGTGCGACCTATACTCCGAAAAATACGGTACCTGTATAAATAAAGGGTAAATGAAAAAAAATGATTGCATTGAATCATAAATGCAATAAACAGAATCCAAAACCCAGACCCCCCAAAAATATTTATATATTTATTAATTAAAAGAAGTGTGCCAGATTGAAGTGGCCCGTGGGCAGCCAGTTGCATAGCCTTGAACTAAAACATGCAGGATGGTGTTCCTCAGGGACCTGGCTTACCATACCATACCATTTTATTTATAGAGCACTTAAAACAGCGACAAGGCCAACCAAAGTGCTGTACAAACAAACAACAGGCAACACATAGGCAACATACAAAACGAAGTAAAACAACAGAATATAGACATAAAATCATTGCAGATAATAAATATAACGACCACACACAGATCATCTGGTGTTGAAAGCAACAGAATAGTAGTGGGTCTTTAAATGGGATTTGAAAACCGAGAGGGAGGAGCTTGGGAACCATTGCTATAAACAACTACATAAAGGCTCAGAGTGGATAAATAAAAAGTATGCTTTGCCTCTGTTCTCTCACCTTTAACCATATAATGTAGGAATCATGTGATGTATGGGTTTAGACACGACTTTTTAACACTGGGGAACACCTTGAAACCAGTAACCATGCCTGGTTCTAGGTGCGGGCTCTCCTGGTTGTCGGCTCCAGAATTTGACTGAATAGCATCTTCATCATCCTCTTGTTTCATCCCAATTCAGCTGCCATCACATGACCGACGTGTGTCACACGTCAGGTTCAGAATGCAGGAATGTTGTGTGTCTTTGTGCGTCCTACGACAGCATGCCTTGGTGTTGTGTTGTTGGCTCTGGTTCAGAGAAAATACTCACGTGTATTATTTTGTTATCTATCTCCCTTGTTTGTCTCTTCTGCTTTGTGCTATGTGTCCCCCACCCTCCCTCTCCCTTCCCTGCTCTTTGTGTCTGCGTCGGCCTTCCCAGGTGTAAACAGGTGCACGCCCCCCTCATACCCGCCGCCGCAGGACCCCCTCAGCGCGGGGCACTATGAAGTAACGGAGGACATGGCACAAGGAGAAGTTTTTGAATTCAGCCAATCCAAAAGAGGCCAGGCACCTTTCTGGCAGAATTTTAGTAGATTAGCTCCTTTTAAGAAATAGAGACACAAAGACACTTCTGAAGGACCAGCTATTTTTCTTAGAAGCACTAAACACTGGATGATATCGTCCCACGATGAAGAAACTACAAAACCCACACACACAAGACTCTGAAGTCAAGGACCAATGTTGTTACATCGTTTGATCGGAAACACCAAGAGGACTAAAGACTTGGATTTAAAGAACAAACTTTACAATTCCTATTTGTTAGTAACGTTCTTAGTTATCACGCTGCTCCTGCTGACTCGTGAACTCCTTCCCTTGGATTCTGCACATTCATCTGAATGTTCTGGAGTTATATACACTATATATATATATATAGAGAGAGAGAGATTGTCACATGCTTTTATTTTTATTTCATCATTTTGGACAAAAGGAAAGAGGGGGGAAAAAATGACATTATGTCCAGAAGCTGATGTGCTGCTATTTGAGATTGTTCTGAATGTGAGAGCGACTGATGACGACCTCAGCTGAGGGGTGTGTTGTGTTCAGGAACGTCTGGGCTCCAAAAGATTAATCATCCCCATCACTGATCGCCCACAGATCTCTGCTGATGGATCTCCACCTTACTGCCACGCTCGTTTTTTCCTCCCACAGTGTGCACAGTATTCCCACTCTCTTTCTATCTCTTTTATTTTCTTTTTGAGTTGATGTTCCGCAGTGTTGCCAGATAGAGTCGAGGTTTTCCGGCCTAAAAATCTGTTAAATCCACCAGATCACACCAAAACCTGCCCAATCAGTATATCGTTACAGTAGATTTACTGTTTGAACTAGGGATGCACCCATCCACATTTTTCACTTCCGATCCGATACTCTTCAGGTATGTGAATCTGTATAATGAAATGTTTGTACTGTGACTATTCATTTTAACATTGTGTGAGTTAAACCCAATGACGACACTCTTGAACCTTACAACAGGAAACTCACTTACTTTAACAGCACAAAAGAGGCAGGTCTATACCACACACATGTCCTTCTCACTGATGGTGCAGCTGGAAAAACTAAAAAACTGCTAAGCATTATGGGAAAGACAACAAAATCCACTCTTTTAGTGGTTAAAAGGAGTGGGCTGTGTTGTCTTTCCCATAATGCTTAGCTGTTTTTTTTTTTGTTTTTTTTCCAGCTGCACCATCAGTGAGAAGGACATGTGTGTGGTATAGACCGGCCTTTTTTGTGCTGTTAAAGTAAGTGAGTTTCCTGTTGTAAGGCTCAAGAGTGTCGCCATTGGGTTTAACTCACACAATGTTAAGACGGTAGTCACAGAATGTGATGGAACACATGTGCTCTTTGAAGCTGGATCGGAAATATTGGCAGGTTGGATCCGATATCCGATACTTAAATTATGCTGGTATCGGATACTGGATCGGGTCGGCCCCATCCCTAGTTTGAACATGAACGCACATCAAGCCAAGGTCATTTAACAATATGTGGCAAAACGCAACAATCCGACAAAAACCTTCCCAGACTTCCCAGCAAAATCAGAATGAAAACCGCCCCATCTGGCAACACTGGTCAAGTCTTCTTCCTCTTCATCCCTCTTGTCCTCTCTGTCTCTCGATCCACCCGCTCAGCTTCTGCGGCTCTCAGAGGGGGATTTCCATTTCAGGGAACTCATCAATAGGATCTTTACATCCATTCACCAACGTCTCGCGACAGGGTATTTACATCCCGCTGATGTTCGGAGAGCTGAAACATCTGGCAGCAGGAGATGTGCTGGTTCTGCTCCACGTGTTTTGGTGTCACCAGAATCCTCCCCCTCTCCTCTCGTAGCACTGTGCTGGCAGCTCGCCGGGTGTGTGGACAGCGCACAGCCTACCTCCAGGAGCGAGCAAAAGTCAACGTGACGCATCGGCCAAGGTCTAAAAAAAAAAAAAACACTTTTTCACGCCTGCTCAAAAAATGTAAAGACTCGATGATTTTGTAGTGTTCTCGCTGTAAAAATACACCAAGGCTGACATCTGTGGCTCTCATCTGAGATGTGTGTTAGTGAGGACTCCAGCCAACAATGAGATTTTTTTGTTTCAAGCTAAAAAGGTGCAGAATCCCTTCTAATCTTGGCTCGCCGCCCCGTCACGTTGTTTTCCACGTCTGATCCGTGTTCTGGCCGTTAGCTCCAGTTAGGTGATGCACGTATGGACCGCGGCCTGATTAGAGCGATTTGTTTAATCACCGATGTCCCGGAGGCCGCCAGACGAGAGATCCTGCCTTCTGCTGAAGCGCTGGACACGAGAGGACGCGAGGGACGGAGGAGACGCTCTCTCCACGCTCATCATGAAGGTTGTTTTCTACTCTTGGAATGTAAGTGAAACATCTGCCCATGCTACGTCCTCTTATTTTTGACCTCAGAAGTACAGTTTGTGTTGAGTTATACCACAACGCAGAGACACCTTGTGCAATGTGATATGTCATTATATATCTCCACTAGTCACCACAAGGTGATATAAAGGAGTTAAATATTGTTCTCTGTCATTTGTTTGCCCTCGTGAAGGCTTTATAACCTATTGGAGGTGAAAGAAGACCTCAGAGTTGCTTTTTCTGTTGTGTAATTTAAGTTTTGCTTCAGTAAAGGAAGCTGAGAAATGGGTGAGTTGGCTGCTGGTGTCTGCAGAGATGGCTCCCAGTGAGATAGTTTTGGAAGATAATTCTCTTTTGCCTGGCAAAGCAAAAAGATATGGTTCCCAGGCCATGATATCCTCAGGTCCCATGCTAGACCCCCACCCTTACCCCCACTCTCTCAATCGCTCCTTATTCAACATATAGACACAAGCATGCAGGCTATAACACACAGAGCCGTACAATCATGCCCACTTGCTGGCCCGTTCTGCTGCGGAGAAGAGAGATGCTATCTAACAGTGCCTTCCAGCATTCCACTAGTGATTATCTTTTCACTTTCACTGGCAGATTTGTTAGTCGTGTATTTTCCCTTCAGTGCATTTCTTCCTTTCTCTCTCGCTGTCGTTCTCACGGGGAATCCCTCGTTCTAACGGCGTGCGGCTTCCACTCGGACAGAAACTCCGAGGTCAGGCCGTTGTCTTCTCCCTCCACATGAGAAGAACCTGTGCTCCCTAACTGAAGCACTTTCAAAGCTAGGCCTGTCACGATAAACAATAAATCAATTAATCGCACAATATGTGGAAAATCATCGACCTCGTTTTAATTCATCTGCTTTATCGTTTCTTCGTGTCTCTCTTTCTACTGAAGACACTGGATGACAAAAGGCTGGTGCTCTTCACTGACCCCTCCATTTCTCTTCATAATCCGTTTTAACCGTCTAAAATCACATTTTTGGTCGTTAAAAGAAGCTAAGCTATGAGCTAAGCTACGAGCTAAGCTAACAGGCCGACCTCTGTCTCGTCGAAGCTCCAAAATTCACGGTGAAAACCCGTGCCTTTGTGTAAAAAGTTGTTTTCCTCTGCAAAAAGAAGCTGAAAACTTGTTTACTGATTTTTTTCTATTAAAAGCGTTGTGCGAAAACTGCTACGCTGAAGAGCTCAAACCACACCGAGCATCTGCCATATCACCATGTCAGCTCATGTCACATCAGGGGGCCTCCCTCCCATTTTTCTTAAAGAGACACTGCTCGCTCCCTCACTATCCATCCTTCGGTTCCAACAGTCTTATACTGCCATACGGTGGTCAAAAAAGGTATTACACTCAAAACAAATTAACCAACATGTCTTCTTAAATTTGACAATAATTATTATAAATTTCACAATAATTACTAATTATTGTCACATTTTAAACAATATTATCGTTTATCACAATAATTTCTGAGACAATTAATCACCCAGCAAAATGTGTTATTGTGACAGGCCTATTCAAAGCATCTTCTTGTTTTCACCAACACCCGCATAACATAATTAAACTGCACAAGAAGTTGTTCCTTTTCATTTCAAAAAGCGTAAAAGCTACATTTATTATCTATGTCACTTGTTGAAAGTAGTTTTTATTTAAATATATAGCAGAAGACAGATTTGCATTACTTACGTTAGGTTTTACGCTTATTAATAGTGACGAATCAAAAGAAGTAATCTATTTTAGCTTTATCAGCCACAGACTGTAAATACTGTACAAAGAACAGATCATATATTTGGATATTGGTATTTTGCGTTGGAGACGAATGTTGTTCCAGTTCTAGCGTGCGGTAGACATCAGTACCAGGTAAATGCATGCTTGTGGCATCTAATATTTTGCATGAGACTTAAAGCAACTCTTACCAGGTCGTTTGGTTTATTTTCCACCCCCTACAATGTGGAACCATTCATTTGTTAACCCATGCCATCTCACAGAAGGGAGTTGTTTTCTCTGTCCGCCTGTATCCTGCTCACTGTGTGTTTTTATTTTATTGTTTTTCACTTCGCTGACTCGAAAGATGAACATCTGATGAATGAAACGCTTCTGTTCTCTGCGCCCAAAACCGCTGGGTACTGTAAGCTGTAACATAAATGAAACACTTTGCTTCTTACCCACCTTTTTAATTATATTTTGTTTATTTTTGCTTTACACTGTTGTTGCTGCAGACGGCTGGTTGATTTTAGAGTGCCATCATCAGCGGAAGCAAAACGGGTATAATTTTTTTTACGACGAACAACACTGAACCAAATAGGAGTTAGTTAGCTGTGATCTGAGGGTGTGTGTGTATAAATTTGTAGTCATACGCAGCAGAGCTGAAAACATTAGAAACCTCTCTAGATGAACTAAAAGTTAACATAATCCACGCAGAACTTCATAGAAATTCACATCATGCTCCTGTTTAACCAAGTACAGTGACTTGACTTTAAGAATTTACTATTTATTGACTGCAGTATTAATTTGGTGCATTTGGGCCAAAGTGTTTAAATAATGTGTATATTGGGTTTTTCTTATATAATTATCAGTCGTTCTTTTATTAGCCAAGAGGTCTTTTTTTTCTGTATTTTCTTGTCATAAAGCAACACAACCAAGTTAGCAGACTCATTTAGGGATGCTCAGATTTATGTTCTTCCCTTTAGCTCAATACAGTAGTCATGGGGGGAAAAAGTCCTCCTTTTCTCTTTTTGAAGGTTTTATATATGAAGTTATAATGAAACTGATCTGGTCTTTAGCAGGTTCTAAAATTACCGTGTTTTCCACCGTACACATCACACCGCCGGATAAGTTGCCTCAGTCTAAATATTTCTAATAAAGTGGTAAAAATATATAACTAAGTCGCTTTGCCACATAAGTCACATCTATTTTGTGTCACTGCTGACCACCCGGAAATGTGGGTCTGTGTTGTGCCAAAAATTAATTGGCTGCCAAAATGGCATCCGTGGGAGCACGCATGAGTGGACTTTAACAAGAATTCAACAATAGTACCGTACTTTTCGGGGTAAAAGTCGCTTCTGTGTATAAGCCGCTTTGTCCAATTATTGGGAATAATTTGAAAAAAATCCATAAATATGCCACTTCGCCCTATAAGTCGCATCTATTATGTGTCACCGCTACGCGACGCGTCAGCGCCTCATTTGCCCTGCTGAAAATGGCGGCCACAGAAGCGAGCCAGCACGGAAGGACTTTACAAGATTAACACGGTAAAAACAATTATTTCTTTGCTGAGAAAAAATATATTTCTTAGCTGACATTATAGCACAAGGGTTCCTGAGCTTAACCGTTCACTCTGTAAACCTAAAAAATATCCGTCGAGTGGTTTATGACTTTAAAACGGATATAAAACCGAAGCTAACGAGACGATTCCGTCTCTAAAAATACGAATAAAAAATCGCATTTTATCTCAAATGTCTTATACAGGACAACAGTTTGTACATGAAACCCCATATAATTACACTCTGTAAGCAGAAAAAATATCTGCTGAGTGGTTTATGAGCTAGATAGGTACAGTATCTGTTAACGGTAGCTAACCGCTAATAAAATATCATTTGTTTTTATCTCAAACGTCTCATAAAGCTAGTCAGTTGTAAATGACCACCAAATAATTACGCTCTGTAAGTTTCAAGAAAATCCGCAATGTGGTTTATGAGTTATCTTGCTAAAAAACACAGCTAACCTCACAGCTAATAGCAGCTACCTCCAGAGCAGGAGGCGGGCAGCGACCAGAGTCAGTCCGAGCAGAGGAGGCTTTTTTCGGACATATGAGCTATAAACTGTCGATGTACTCTCTGGAAGTGTCCCCCTAGCGGACAAAAGTAGTACTGCACCATTTTTTTGCCAAAATGAAAAACGGCGATATCAGAGCCAAAAATGGGTCTAAAAATATGGGGGAAAATCCATAAATATGACGCTTCGACGTATAAGCTGCAGGACATGCAAATTAGTAAAAAAAACAGCAACTTATACCCCGAAAAGTACAGTAACACTTAAAAATAATTATTTGTTTGCTCACAATTATATTAAAGGTGTGTCTCAGTTGAACTTTTCCTTAATAAATGCATTTTAATGGTCAAATCAGCTGCATTTCACTTGGGGGGGAGGGGGTCACAGCGAAATGCTGCTGATTTGACGTTTGTGCCAGGAGTTGCGGAGCGAGATGCAGGTGGCATGGTATGGCAAGCCAAGCGTCTCATTAATAGCCACTTTTACCTATTAATGAGAAACTTGGCTTGCCATAGTTGAGTGCCCTCTAACGGTGGGAAATGGTAGTGTTCAATATTTTCCATGTCAGAATGAATGAAATTGTCAGATCTCAGCCAAAAATTGGGTTATAAATATGGGGGAAAACATATATTCGTCACTTCGGTGTACAAGTCACAGGACGTGCAAATTTATGTAAAAGGGTGCGACTTATACAGCAAAAAATATGGTATTCAAATTGAACCTTGTGTACAAAAACACAACAGATTGGATCATAAAAAATTTTAACATAAAGAAAAATTATTTGGATCCTTTGTGGTACAGACCTTTACAAGAGATCCTTCCTGCCTACAGCCATCAGTATCTATAACATCTCTTAATGAAATGAGGATTATGAGTTACAACATTTAATTTCCCTTTGGAATTAATAAAGTATTTGTGAATTAAATTGAAATGGAAAAGCTTGTTTCTTCCACTGGATTTAGTGGAAAAGTAGCAGCCAGGTGCTACTGATACCAACCGGTAAGCATCATCGTTGTGAGCACCTTTTGGTCAGTGCTGCTCTGGAGCATACATGTGTGTTGTCACACTGAGGAAACACGTCAGCAATAACCTCAGTGAGGCCATTTTTGCTGTCTATGAATCTGACTAGGGTTAAAGGTCATTTACAGATTATTTATCGTTCTACTGACAGAAGAATTATTTACAAATGGAAAGCGTTTAAGCCTATCTTCCCAGGTGTTCCAGCAAATTTGCCCCAAGGTCAGACTGTACAGTATTTAAAGAAACTTTCAAAAGAAACTCAAGAGCATTATCTCAGATGCTCTGTTAGCAGGTTAAAGGTTAAAGTTCAAGAGCTTATGGTGGAAGAGTTGTCAGCCTCTTCTCTCTAATAGAACATGGCAGCATCGCTTAATGTGCAAAATTGCATCTGAACAAATCAAAAGACTTGTAGAACAAGATCCTTTGGACAGATGAGACCAAAGTAGAGCTGTTAACTCATAATGCACAGCGCCATGTTTAGAGAAAAACAAACGCCTCATGTGAACTGTGAAGCACGGGGGCGGAGGTGAGATGATTTGGGTTTGTTTTGCAGCCACAGGGTCTGGACAGCTTGCGGTCATTGAGTCGACTGTGAACTCTGTAAACCAAAGTATTCTGGACTCTGTCCAACAGGTGAAACTGGGTCATGATGCAACAAGATCCCAAACACAGCAGCAAATCTACAACTGATAGTGTTTCTGTGTATTTAAGGTCAGATGTTAGTTAATTGTAAAACTTGGTAAAGATCAGATCATTTTTTTTATACATCTTGATTTGTCAAACCCTCAATCCGAAAGAGGACAGACTTTCTTTTCATTCTTTGTTAGCTCAAGTTGCTTCAGAACAGTCATGGTACAGGTCTTCAGCGAGCCATATGTTCATGTGGTGTTCAAAGACATCAAGAAGACTGGCTTCCCAGCATTTTGGAACCTGTTCATTGTATATTATCATCTAGTTTAAGGTCTGCATTTTTCCGTCACACAAATGTTTATTCACAGTATCCTTTAACACCATATGCAAACATATATATATATTTTTTTTCTTTCCTGCTGGCCTTTTTATTTGTTGTAGAAATGGAAAAACCTGAAAAATAATGCCTATTCAATCCAGAAACTGTGAATGGGAGAGTGGAGATGTCAACTGTATGTACATTCTATGTTTTGATGTATTCAAAAGCACTGGGAATATGTTGTACTTCGCTGTAAAGAAAACAAAAAAAAAAGAAGAGAGAAATAAATCCATATCTGATATAGCTGTACTTTTTTGTTGAAAATAAAACCTCTGCAGAACGCCGTGTCGAGAGCATTGTGCTGAGCTTCCTGCTGCGTGACATCATCTCCTGTTTGCTGCGGCCATTCCCAGCAGCTGACACATTAACTCCAGGATATTTTTTACAAAGGATGGAGAGATGAAAGGGCGGCGAGGAGAACAGCATCACATCACAAAATAAATCAATAACTCTCCCGCTCACAGATTGTAGCTTGCACAGAGCTGCTGCCATGAATAAGTGATGAGCGTTACGCAAACATCTCTCCCACTTGGCCACGCTGAAGTGCAGGCTGCTCACGCCGCTTGCTGATGTTTTGAAGTCCAAAGATGCAAGCTTGTTTTCCCTTTTCCTCGCTCTCTCTTGTCTCTTTTTGGCGAGATCTGAGATGTCCCGGTGTGATGCACGCAGCCTGTGTGTGCATGTGTTTCTTCAGTTGTGTCTAAATGAAGTGGGAGGAAATGTGATTGTGTCAAGTCACCTGTGAAAAGGAAGAGAGCTGCAGCTGATGAGGGATAAACAAGAAGAGATGGCTCAACAGATGATCAGGCTGAGATGGCACTGTGTGGTTACTGTGGTCTCTAGTGGCTGGTCTGGATGGAACAGGTTCAACATCCTGCTTGGTAATAAAACAAACTCATTTTTTTATTTTTTTATTAATTTATTAATTTTAAATTTAAAACACAAAACAAATTCACAGACTATATGAAAAACAAAATATAAAATGAACGGTAGCAGAAGAAGAAAAATCTTGTATCTGCCCCTTTTTTAAAACAATCAATTCAAACAATCAAAACAATAATAATCTTTAAATAACATAACAAAATGAATAACTCATCAAAATTTTCAATTTCTAATACATTACACATTAAACTATTTCATATGTATCTTTTCAACAGTTTAGTTTTGATCATTCTCTTAAACATAAACATTGGCTTTATTTTTTTATTTTTTTACATCATTTTCCAAACTATTCCACAAACCAAGAAAGTTCATGCTCAGTAATCCAGGTATCAAATCCGATAATTCTCAATCAGGTCATCTGGACAGTTTCTTTTTAGTAGAAACGTTTCACCCTCACTCCACACTGTTCCCCCACCAAGCCAACAGTGTGCTGGAACTACTCTGACTGATGAAGCCCTCTGGAGTGAGGGTGAAACGTTTCTACTAAAAAGAAACTGTCCAGATGACCTGGTTGAGAATTATCGGGTATTCCACAAACCATTTCCCTGTATTAAAATGGACCAACACTTTAAACTGCACTGTAAAAAAAATCCGTAAAAAAACAGGTAAATGTACTGTGGAAGTGTGAAGGAATTTTCCGTTATCATTTTTTACAGGGGTTTCTCCATTATTATTTTTTTTTGCGCAAAGCACCCTGGGAACAAGAACCTTTGAGAAGAAGCGCAAAAGAGGACTCCATTTACCTGGCACCCTAGATTAACAGAAATTTATGTAAATTATACATTAAAAAAACTGTTAAATTACAGGAAAAATCCGTTTTAGGGTTTACGGAAATATCTGTAAAAAAAACGGAGAATGTACTGGCAGAAAATTACCAGGACATTTTCCGTTTTTTAACAGAATTTTTTTTTACTGTGTGGTTTTGTACTGTGGTTTTATAAAAATCTCTGTTCCCTTAAAGCTGAACTGACCTCATCTTGTAACTATGCATCATATTGCACTACATATATGTTTTATCATTCAACTATGTTCGTTTTTGCAAACAAACTTATAAATATATTTAATTTTGATTTAAAATTGATTTTAAACTTTGCGCCGTGTTTATTCATGGGAAATCCGATTTCACGCGAACATAGCATATGTGATGTAAGGAGACATAAGCCTGGGATATGGTTGACGCGTCGCATAGGGCGCGAGAGAGCGTGCGGCCAAAGTGACGCAATCGTGAAGTCCCCGCCCCCACGCTTTGGCCAGCGTGTTGGCTTCGCGCGTGGTCGTGCATCTCCCAGATTTTGAAGCTCCGCAAGCCTAGCGCGCGCTGAATTGATTGACAGGTCGGGTAGGGACCTCACCGACAGCCTTCACGCCAGAGCCTGCAGCTGTCTGCGCCGCTGTGGTCGTGGAAACGGCGTCGCGACGCATGGAGGAATGTTTTTTATGTGATTCAAATGTATTAAATTCCCCGAGCGAGCGGAAAGCCATTTGTTTTTGTTGTGTGATTTCAAACAGTTCTTCTTCTACGGTAGATTTCTTCTTCTACACCCTTTCTTGCAACATATGCACAGGTTTTAGAGGGTACTGCCACCTGCTGGTCAGTAAAAGAACAGCACTTTGCCATGCGCTGCCGTGCTACACTATAAACGCATGAAGCCGCACGGCACAGTGCGCGCGCAGCACGCGCGCTCCAGCTTGCGGACCAAAGCGCGACTATATCCGAGCCTATATAGAAGCAGTCTGCGTCTGTCAGCAGCTTGCCTGCAGCTCGCCTATTTAAAAAAAAAAAAAAATTTACTTGACAAATGCTGTTACGTTGTGTCGCCTTTGGGTGTTCTAATATCATCAGTGAACAAGTGAGCCTTTTCACTTTCCCAAAAGAAGAAATACTTCGTCTGGGAATGGAATAAATAAAGCTGCCACCCCCCCTCGGAGCCTCCTCGCTTCCTGATAAGGTAAAAATCAAATAAATACGGGTGCAGACCTAAATTAGAACCTGCTGTTTCTTGTTCATCTAACTTTCTGCTTCCCAAACTGAAGACATGTAGCTCAAATATTCACTTAGATTGATAAATTCGTTGGGTTTTAAATTGTCCGTCCTTATATGTAAATGCAAAACCGGAGCCCTCTACGTCTCCACACGTCACATATGCTGCGTTCGCGTGAAATCGGATTTCCCATTAATAAACACGGCGCGAAGTTTGAAATCAATTTTAAATCAAAATTAAATATATTTATAAGTTTGTTTGCAAAAACGAACATAGTTGAATGATAAAACATATACAGGTATATGTAGTGCAATATGACGCATAGTTACAAGATGATGTCAGTGCAGCTTTAAGATTGTAGCAACTTTTCCTTTTTACAAAATGCATTTGAATATTTGATGGTAGTGTGTTGTTCTGAGCTCTATACATTACTAATAAAATATTATAATCCACCAAAGGTACCATTAAGCTACATCTGTCAATATAAACTCATTATCTTGGGTTTCTCTGCTTGTTGAAAATATAAAGGTCCAAAGTGGTCACAGGATTTCAACATGTCCCAAGCTCAGAGGTGCGATGCTTTAAATAGTTCTTCAGGCTCAGAGGGATGCCCAAACTGTCTATAGCAGGGTCCTTATTGGCAGATGGGAGGCCTCTTCGGATCTCCAGTCGAGCTTGTGACATCAGAGTTCTGGGACAAACTGAAAAGTACAAGAAGTGAAAGAAAGAGATGATTTAAAGCCTTGATTCTTTGAAGGAATGCATGTTATCACCACCGCTCACGCCAGAGTTTGACACTAAGAACATCTGACGACGAGAAGGGATGGCAGTTTGGGTCAAGTCTTGTAAATGAAGTACTCGTGATCTCGCGCCTCGTGACTCTTACATGATCTGTTGGTGCTTAAAGTATGTGTCGAGGCCCATCAAATGTATTCAGTGTCTAAAGACCTACAGCCAATTCCGAGATTAATAACATCAGCTGTGGTGGACATTCTCCAAATTATTATCCATCCTATCATCTTTACCAGTTGCTTCCTTTCCGGGTCACTGGTGCCCATGTCCAGCAGTCACTGGGAGAGGCGGGGTACACCCTGGACAGGTCACGAGTCCATCACAACCCATACAAGTTATTAGCACAGTTTTAACAAATCTTTTGTGGTCAGCATGAGTTGATGATAAAACACAGCTGCTTTTGCTGAACATCTATCTGTACAGCTGTCTAAAAAATTTAAGTCAGGTCCTCTGGATGCATTCATGTTGAGACGTTTCATCTTTTATCCAAAAGACTTCTTCAGTCTGAGGGGCTGCAACAAACTCAGTCTAATAATAGCACCTCCTCACAGTGGATCATCCAGTTTGCTGATGACAGACAAAACTGTAAGGATGGCACCATCTAGTGGGCATCCTTTGTCTGTTCTCCTTGTGATTTTCTGTCAGCCAGTTCCTGATCTTTGTCCTTAGTTTTATTAGTTTCCCCTGTTCCAGTCCTGTTCTGTTTTCCTAGTATTATCTCCATGTTTACCTGCTCCTAGTTTCATGTTTAGCTTAATTCCCTAGATCCTGCTTTAGTATTTATTAATGTTTTAGGTTTGATAATTCCCCTGGCCCTGGTCTCCTTGTTTTTCAGTTCTTAATTTATGTTTTT
>JBBPBX010087365.1:0-14721 GCA_038048925.1 Garcialebias charrua
GGGGACCTCCAGGGCGCGTACGGTTCATCTGTACCCAGGAACAAGTGCTTACTGCCTGGGTTGGGGACCTCCAGGGCGCGTACGGTTCATCTGTACCCAGGAACAAGTGCTTACTGCCTGGGTTGGGGACCTCCAGGGCGCGTACGGTTCATCTGTACCCAGGAACAAGTGCTTACTGCCTGGGTTGGGGACCTCCAGGGCGCGTACGGTTCATCTGTACCCAGGAACAAGTGCTTACTGCCTGGGTTGGGGACCTCCAGGGCGCGTACGGTTCATCTGTACCCAGGAACAAGTGCTTACTGCCTGGGTTGGGGACCTCCAGGGCGCGTACGGTTCATCTGTACCCAGGAACAAGTGCTTACTGCCTGGGTTGGGGACCTCCAGGGCGCGTACGGTTCATCTGTACCCAGGAACAAGTGCTTACTGCCTGGGTTGGGGACCTCCAGGGCGCGTACGGTTCATCTGTACCCAGGAACAAGTGCTTACTGCCTGGGTTGGGGACCTCCAGGGCGCGTACGGTTCATCTGTACCCAGGAACAAGTGCTCACTGCCTGGGTTGGGGACCTCCAGGGCGCGTACGGTTCATCTGTACCCAGGAACAAGTGCTTCACTGCCTGGGTTGGGGACCTCCAGGGCGCGTACGGTTCATCTGTACCCAGGAACAAGTGCTCACTGCCTGGGTTGGGGACCTCCAGGGCGCGTACGGTTCATCTGTACCCAGGAACAAGTGCTCACTGCCTGGGTTGGGGACCTCCAGGGCGCGTACGGTTCATCTGTACCCAGGAACAAGTGCTCACTGCCTGGGTTGGGGACCTCCAGGGCGCGTACGGTTCATCTGTACCCAGGAACAAGTGCTACTGCCTGGGTTGGGGACCTCCAGGGCGCGTACGGTTCATCTGTACCCAGGAACAAGTGCTTACTGCCTGGGTTGGGGACCTCCAGGGCGCGTACGGTTCATCTGTACCCAGGAACAAGTGCTCACTGCCTGGGTTGGGGACCTCCAGGGCGCGTACGGTTCATCTGTACCCAGGAACAAGTGCTACTGCCTGGGTTGGGGACCTCCAGGGCGCGTACGGTTCATCTGTACCCAGGAACAAGTGCTTACTGCCTGGGTTGGGGACCTCCAGGGCGCGTACGGTTCATCTGTACCCAGGAACAAGTGCTCACTGCCTGGGTTGGGGACCTCCAGGGCGCGTACGGTTCATCTGTACCCAGGAACAAGTGCTCACTGCCTGGGTTGGGGACCTCCAGGGCGCGTACGGTTCATCTGTACCCAGGAACAAGTGCTCACTGCCTGGGTTGGGGACCTCCAGGGCGCGTACGGTTCATCTGTACCCAGGAACAAGTGCTCACTGCCTGGGTTGGGGACCTCCAGGGCGCGTACGGTTCATCTGTACCCAGGAACAAGTGCTTACTGCCTGGGTTGGGGACCTCCAGGGCGCGTACGGTTCATCTGTACCCAGGAACAAGTGCTTACTGCCTGGGTTGGGGACCTCCAGGGCGCGTACGGTTCATCTGTACCCAGGAACAAGTGCTTACTGCCTGGGTTGGGGACCTCCAGGGCGCGTACGGTTCATCTGTACCCAGGAACAAGTGCTTACTGCCTGGGTTGGGGACCTCCAGGGCGCGTACGGTTCATCTGTACCCAGGAACAAGTGCTTACTGCCTGGGTTGGGGACCTCCAGGGCGCGTACGGTTCATCTGTACCCAGGAACAAGTGCTTACTGCCTGGGTTGGGGACCTCCAGGGCGCGTACGGTTCATCTGTACCCAGGAACAAGTGCTTACTGCCTGGGTTGGGGACCTCCAGGGCGCGTACGGTTCATCTGTACCCAGGAACAAGTGCTTACTGCCTGGGTTGGGGACCTCCAGGGCGCGTACGGTTCATCTGTACCCAGGAACAAGTGCTTACTGCCTGGGTTGGGGACCTCCAGGGCGCGTACGGTTCATCTGTACCCAGGAACAAGCGCTTACTGCCTGGGTTGGGGACCTCCAGGGCGCGTACGGTTCATCTGTACCCAGGAACAAGCGCTTACTGCCTGGGTTGGGGACCTCCAGGGCGCGTACGGTTCATCTGTACCCAGGAACAAGCGCTTACTGCCTGGGTTGGGGACCTCCAGGGCGCGTACGGTTCATCTGTACCCAGGAACAAGCGCTTACTGCCTGGGTTGGGGACCTCCAGGGCGCGTACGGTTCATCTGTACCCAGGAACAAGTGCTTACTGCCTGGGTTGGGGACCTCCAGGGCGCGTACGGTTCATCTGTACCCAGGAACAAGCGCTTACTGCCTGGGTTGGGGACCTCCAGGGCGCGTACGGTTCATCTGTACCCAGGAACAAGCGCTTACTGCCTGGGTTGGGGACCTCCAGGGCGCGTACGGTTCATCTGTACCCAGGAACAAGCGCTTACTGCCTGGGTTGGGGACCTCCAGGGCGCGTACGGTTCATCTGTACCCAGGAACAAGCGCTTACTGCCTGGGTTGGGGACCTCCAGGGCGCGTACGGTTCATCTGTACCCAGGAACAAGCGCTTACTGCCTGGGTTGGGGACCTCCAGGGCGCGTACGGTTCATCTGTACCCAGGAACAAGCGCTTACTGCCTGGGTTGGGGACCTCCAGGGCGCGTACGGTTCATCTGTACCCAGGAACAAGCGCTTACTGCCTGGGTTGGGGACCTCCAGGGCGCGTACGGTTCATCTGTACCCAGGAACAAGCGCTTACTGCCTGGGTTGGGGACCTCCAGGGCGCGTACGGTTCATCTGTACCCAGGAACAAGTGCTTACTGCCTGGGTTGGGGACCTCCAGGGCGCGTACGGTTCATCTGTACCCAGGAACAAGTGCTTACTGCCTGGGTTGGGGACCTCCAGGGCGCGTACGGTTCATCTGTACCCAGGAACAAGTGCTTACTGCCTGGGTTGGGGACCTCCAGGGCGCGTACGGTTCATCTGTACCCAGGAACAAGTGCTTACTGCCTGGGTTGGGGACCTCCAGGGCGCGTACGGTTCATCTGTACCCAGGAACAAGTGCTTACTGCCTGGGTTGGGGACCTCCAGGGCGCGTACGGTTCATCTGTACCCAGGAACAAGTGCTTACTGCCTGGGTTGGGGACCTCCAGGGCGCGTACGGTTCATCTGTACCCAGGAACAAGTGCTTACTGCCTGGGTTGGGGACCTCCAGGGCGCGTACGGTTCATCTGTACCCAGGAACAAGTGCTTACTGCCTGGGTTGGGGACCTCCAGGGCGCGTACGGTTCATCTGTACCCAGGAACAAGTGCTTACTGCCTGGGTTGGGGACCTCCAGGGCGCGTACGGTTCATCTGTACCCAGGAACAAGTGCTTACTGCCTGGGTTGGGGACCTCCAGGGCGCGTACGGTTCATCTGTACCCAGGAACAAGTGCTTACTGCCTGGGTTGGGGACCTCCAGGGCGCGTACGGTTCATCTGTACCCAGGAACAAGTGCTTACTGCCTGGGTTGGGGACCTCCAGGGCGCGTACGGTTCATCTGTACCCAGGAACAAGTGCTTACTGCCTGGGTTGGGGACCTCCAGGGCGCGTACGGTTCATCTGTACCCAGGAACAAGCGCTTACTGCCTGGGTTGGGGACCTCCAGGGCGCGTACGGTTCATCTGTACCCAGGAACAAGCGCTTACTGCCTGGGTTGGGGACCTCCAGGGCGCGTACGGTTCATCTGTACCCAGGAACAAGCGCTTACTGCCTGGGTTGGGGACCTCCAGGGCGCGTACGGTTCATCTGTACCCAGGAACAAGCGCTTACTGCCTGGGTTGGGGACCTCCAGGGCGCGTACGGTTCATCTGTACCCAGGAACAAGCGCTTACTGCCTGGGTTGGGGACCTCCAGGGCGCGTACGGTTCATCTGTACCCAGGAACAAGCGCTTACTGCCTGGGTTGGGGACCTCCAGGGCGCGTACGGTTCATCTGTACCCAGGAACAAGTGCTTACTGCCTGGGTTGGGGACCTCCAGGGCGCGTACGGTTCATCTGTACCCAGGAACAAGTGCTTACTGCCTGGGTTGGGGACCTCCAGGGCGCGTACGGTTCATCTGTACCCAGGAACAAGTGCTTACTGCCTGGGTTGGGGACCTCCAGGGCGCGTACGGTTCATCTGTACCCAGGAACAAGTGCTTACTGCCTGGGTTGGGGACCTCCAGGGCGCGTACGGTTCATCTGTACCCAGGAACAAGTGCTTACTGCCTGGGTTGGGGACCTCCAGGGCGCGTACGGTTCATCTGTACCCAGGAACAAGTGCTTACTGCCTGGGTTGGGGACCTCCAGGGCGCGTACGGTTCATCTGTACCCAGGAACAAGTGCTTACTGCCTGGGTTGGGGACCTCCAGGGCGCGTACGGTTCATCTGTACCCAGGAACAAGTGCTTACTGCCTGGGTTGGGGACCTCCAGGGCGCGTACGGTTCATCTGTACCCAGGAACAAGTGCTTACTGCCTGGGTTGGGGACCTCCAGGGCGCGTACGGTTCATCTGTACCCAGGAACAAGTGCTTACTGCCTGGGTTGGGGACCTCCAGGGCGCGTACGGTTCATCTGTACCCAGGAACAAGTGCTTACTGCCTGGGTTGGGGACCTCCAGGGCGCGTACGGTTCATCTGTACCCAGGAACAAGTGCTTACTGCCTGGGTTGGGGACCTCCAGGGCGCGTACGGTTCATCTGTACCCAGGAACAAGTGCTTACTGCCTGGGTTGGGGACCTCCAGGGCGCGTACGGTTCATCTGTACCCAGGAACAAGTGCTTACTGCCTGGGTTGGGGACCTCCAGGGCGCGTACGGTTCATCTGTACCCAGGAACAAGTGCTTACTGCCTGGGTTGGGGACCTCCAGGGCGCGTACGGTTCATCTGTACCCAGGAACAAGTGCTTACTGCCTGGGTTGGGGACCTCCAGGGCGCGTACGGTTCATCTGTACCCAGGAACAAGTGCTTACTGCCTGGGTTGGGGACCTCCAGGGCGCGTACGGTTCATCTGTACCCAGGAACAAGTGCTTACTGCCTGGGTTGGGGACCTCCAGGGCGCGTACGGTTCATCTGTACCCAGGAACAAGTGCTTACTGCCTGGGTTGGGGACCTCCAGGGCGCGTACGGTTCATCTGTACCCAGGAACAAGTGCTTACTGCCTGGGTTGGGGACCTCCAGGGCGCGTACGGTTCATCTGTACCCAGGAACAAGTGCTTACTGCCTGGGTTGGGGACCTCCAGGGCGCGTACGGTTCATCTGTACCCAGGAACAAGTGCTTACTGCCTGGGTTGGGGACCTCCAGGGCGCGTACGGTTCATCTGTACCCAGGAACAAGTGCTTACTGCCTGGGTTGGGGACCTCCAGGGCGCGTACGGTTCATCTGTACCCAGGAACAAGTGCTTACTGCCTGGGTTGGGGACCTCCAGGGCGCGTACGGTTCATCTGTACCCAGGAACAAGTGCTTACTGCCTGGGTTGGGGACCTCCAGGGCGCGTACGGTTCATCTGTACCCAGGAACAAGTGCTTACTGCCTGGGTTGGGGACCTCCAGGGCGCGTACGGTTCATCTGTACCCAGGAACAAGTGCTTACTGCCTGGGTTGGGGACCTCCAGGGCGCGTACGGTTCATCTGTACCCAGGAACAAGTGTCTTACTGCCTGGGTTGGGGACCTCCAGGGCGCGTACGGTTCATCTGTACCCAGGAACAAGTGCTCACTGCCTGGGTTGGGGACCTCCAGGGCGCGTACGGTTCATCTGTACCCAGGAACAAGTGCTCACTGCCTGGGTTGGGGACCTCCAGGGCGCGTACGGTTCATCTGTACCCAGGAACAAGTGCTCACTGCCTGGGTTGGGGACCTCCAGGGCGCGTACGGTTCATCTGTACCCAGGAACAAGTGCTCACTGCCTGGGTTGGGGACCTCCAGGGCGCGTACGGTTCATCTGTACCCAGGAACAAGTGCTCACTGCCTGGGTTGGGGACCTCCAGGGCGCGTACGGTTCATCTGTACCCAGGAACAAGTGCTCACTGCCTGGGTTGGGGACCTCCAGGGCGCGTACGGTTCATCTGTACCCAGGAACAAGTGCTCACTGCCTGGGTTGGGGACCTCCAGGGCGCGTACGGTTCATCTGTACCCAGGAACAAGTGCTCACTGCCTGGGTTGGGGACCTCCAGGGCGCGTACGGTTCATCTGTACCCAGGAACAAGTGCTCACTGCCTGGGTTGGGGACCTCCAGGGCGCGTACGGTTCATCTGTACCCAGGAACAAGTGCTCACTGCCTGGGTTGGGGACCTCCAGGGCGCGTACGGTTCATCTGTACCCAGGAACAAGTGCTTACTGCCTGGGTTGGGGACCTCCAGGGCGCGTACGGTTCATCTGTACCCAGGAACAAGTGCTCACTGCCTGGGTTGGGGACCTCCAGGGCGCGTACGGTTCATCTGTACCCAGGAACAAGTGCTTACTGCCTGGGTTGGGGACCTCCAGGGCGCGTACGGTTCATCTGTACCCAGGAACAAGTGCTTACTGCCTGGGTTGGGGACCTCCAGGGCGCGTACGGTTCATCTGTACCCAGGAACAAGTGCTTACTGCCTGGGTTGGGGACCTCCAGGGCGCGTACGGTTCATCTGTACCCAGGAACAAGTGCTTACTGCCTGGGTTGGGGACCTCCAGGGCGCGTACGGTTCATCTGTACCCAGGAACAAGTGCTTACTGCCTGGGTTGGGGACCTCCAGGGCGCGTACGGTTCATCTGTACCCAGGAACAAGTGCTTACTGCCTGGGTTGGGGACCTCCAGGGCGCGTACGGTTCATCTGTACCCAGGAACAAGTGCTTACTGCCTGGGTTGGGGACCTCCAGGGCGCGTACGGTTCATCTGTACCCAGGAACAAGTGCTTACTGCCTGGGTTGGGGACCTCCAGGGCGCGTACGGTTCATCTGTACCCAGGAACAAGTGCTCACTGCCTGGGTTGGGGACCTCCAGGGCGCGTACGGTTCATCTGTACCCAGGAACAAGTGCTTACTGCCTGGGTTGGGGACCTCCAGGGCGCGTACGGTTCATCTGTACCCAGGAACAAGTGCTTACTGCCTGGGTTGGGGACCTCCAGGGCGCGTACGGTTCATCTGTACCCAGGAACAAGTGCTTACTGCCTGGGTTGGGGACCTCCAGGGCGCGTACGGTTCATCTGTACCCAGGAACAAGTGCTTACTGCCTGGGTTGGGGACCTCCAGGGCGCGTACGGTTCATCTGTACCCAGGAACAAGTGCTTACTGCCTGGGTTGGGGACCTCCAGGGCGCGTACGGTTCATCTGTACCCAGGAACAAGTGCTTACTGCCTGGGTTGGGGACCTCCAGGGCGCGTACGGTTCATCTGTACCCAGGAACAAGTGCTTACTGCCTGGGTTGGGGACCTCCAGGGCGCGTACGGTTCATCTGTACCCAGGAACAAGTGCTTACTGCCTGGGTTGGGGACCTCCAGGGCGCGTACGGTTCATCTGTACCCAGGAACAAGTGCTTACTGCCTGGGTTGGGGACCTCCAGGGCGCGTACGGTTCATCTGTACCCAGGAACAAGTGCTTACTGCCTGGGTTGGGGACCTCCAGGGCGCGTACGGTTCATCTGTACCCAGGAACAAGTGCTTACTGCCTGGGTTGGGGACCTCCAGGGCGCGTACGGTTCATCTGTACCCAGGAACAAGTGCTTACTGCCTGGGTTGGGGACCTCCAGGGCGCGTACGGTTCATCTGTACCCAGGAACAAGTGGCTTACTGCCTGGGTTGGGGACCTCCAGGGCGCGTACGGTTCATCTGTACCCAGGAACAAGTGCTTACTGCCTGGGTTGGGGACCTCCAGGGCGCGTACGGTTCATCTGTACCCAGGAACAAGCGCTTACTGCCTGGGTTGGGGACCTCCAGGGCGCGTACGGTTCATCTGTACCCAGGAACAAGCGCTTACTGCCTGGGTTGGGGACCTCCAGGGCGCGTACGGTTCATCTGTACCCAGGAACAAGCGCTTACTGCCTGGGTTGGGGACCTCCAGGGCGCGTACGGTTCATCTGTACCCAGGAACAAGCGCTTACTGCCTGGGTTGGGGACCTCCAGGGCGCGTACGGTTCATCTGTACCCAGGAACAAGCGCTTACTGCCTGGGTTGGGGACCTCCAGGGCGCGTACGGTTCATCTGTACCCAGGAACAAGTGCTTACTGCCTGGGTTGGGGACCTCCAGGGCGCGTACGGTTCATCTGTACCCAGGAACAAGTGCTTACTGCCTGGGTTGGGGACCTCCAGGGCGCGTACGGTTCATCTGTACCCAGGAACAAGTGCTTACTGCCTGGGTTGGGGACCTCCAGGGCGCGTACGGTTCATCTGTACCCAGGAACAAGTGCTTACTGCCTGGGTTGGGGACCTCCAGGGCGCGTACGGTTCATCTGTACCCAGGAACAAGTGCTTACTGCCTGGGTTGGGGACCTCCAGGGCGCGTACGGTTCATCTGTACCCAGGAACAAGTGCTTACTGCCTGGGTTGGGGACCTCCAGGGCGCGTACGGTTCATCTGTACCCAGGAACAAGTGCTTACTGCCTGGGTTGGGGACCTCCAGGGCGCGTACGGTTCATCTGTACCCAGGAACAAGTGCTTACTGCCTGGGTTGGGGACCTCCAGGGCGCGTACGGTTCATCTGTACCCAGGAACAAGTGCTTACTGCCTGGGTTGGGGACCTCCAGGGCGCGTACGGTTCATCTGTACCCAGGAACAAGTGCTTACTGCCTGGGTTGGGGACCTCCAGGGCGCGTACGGTTCATCTGTACCCAGGAACAAGTGCTTACTGCCTGGGTTGGGGACCTCCAGGGCGCGTACGGTTCATCTGTACCCAGGAACAAGTGCTTACTGCCTGGGTTGGGGACCTCCAGGGCGCGTACGGTTCATCTGTACCCAGGAACAAGTGCTTACTGCCTGGGTTGGGGACCTCCAGGGCGCGTACGGTTCATCTGTACCCAGGAACAAGTGCTTACTGCCTGGGTTGGGGACCTCCAGGGCGCGTACGGTTCATCTGTACCCAGGAACAAGTGCTTACTGCCTGGGTTGGGGACCTCCAGGGCGCGTACGGTTCATCTGTACCCAGGAACAAGTGCTTACTGCCTGGGTTGGGGACCTCCAGGGCGCGTACGGTTCATCTGTACCCAGGAACAAGTGCTTACTGCCTGGGTTGGGGACCTCCAGGGCGCGTACGGTTCATCTGTACCCAGGAACAAGTGCTTACTGCCTGGGTTGGGGACCTCCAGGGCGCGTACGGTTCATCTGTACCCAGGAACAAGTGCTTACTGCCTGGGTTGGGGACCTCCAGGGCGCGTACGGTTCATCTGTACCCAGGAACAAGTGCTTACTGCCTGGGTTGGGGACCTCCAGGGCGCGTACGGTTCATCTGTACCCAGGAACAAGTGCTTACTGCCTGGGTTGGGGACCTCCAGGGCGCGTACGGTTCATCTGTACCCAGGAACAAGTGCTTACTGCCTGGGTTGGGGACCTCCAGGGCGCGTACGGTTCATCTGTACCCAGGAACAAGTGCTTACTGCCTGGGTTGGGGACCTCCAGGGCGCGTACGGTTCATCTGTACCCAGGAACAAGTGCTTACTGCCTGGGTTGGGGACCTCCAGGGCGCGTACGGTTCATCTGTACCCAGGAACAAGTGCTTACTGCCTGGGTTGGGGACCTCCAGGGCGCGTACGGTTCATCTGTACCCAGGAACAAGCGCTTACTGCCTGGGTTGGGGACCTCCAGGGCGCGTACGGTTCATCTGTACCCAGGAACAAGTGCTTACTGCCTGGGTTGGGGACCTCCAGGGCGCGTACGGTTCATCTGTACCCAGGAACAAGTGCTTACTGCCTGGGTTGGGGACCTCCAGGGCGCGTACGGTTCATCTGTACCCAGGAACAAGTGCTTACTGCCTGGGTTGGGGACCTCCAGGGCGCGTACGGTTCATCTGTACCCAGGAACAAGTGCTTACTGCCTGGGTTGGGGACCTCCAGGGCGCGTACGGTTCATCTGTACCCAGGAACAAGTGCTTACTGCCTGGGTTGGGGACCTCCAGGGCGCGTACGGTTCATCTGTACCCAGGAACAAGTGCTTACTGCCTGGGTTGGGGACCTCCAGGGCGCGTACGGTTCATCTGTACCCAGGAACAAGTGCTTACTGCCTGGGTTGGGGACCTCCAGGGCGCGTACGGTTCATCTGTACCCAGGAACAAGTGCTTACTGCCTGGGTTGGGGACCTCCAGGGCGCGTACGGTTCATCTGTACCCAGGAACAAGTGCTTACTGCCTGGGTTGGGGACCTCCAGGGCGCGTACGGTTCATCTGTACCCAGGAACAAGTGCTTACTGCCTGGGTTGGGGACCTCCAGGGCGCGTACGGTTCATCTGTACCCAGGAACAAGTGCTTACTGCCTGGGTTGGGGACCTCCAGGGCGCGTACGGTTCATCTGTACCCAGGAACAAGTGCTTACTGCCTGGGTTGGGGACCTCCAGGGCGCGTACGGTTCATCTGTACCCAGGAACAAGTGCTTACTGCCTGGGTTGGGGACCTCCAGGGCGCGTACGGTTCATCTGTACCCAGGAACAAGTGCTTACTGCCTGGGTTGGGGACCTCCAGGGCGCGTACGGTTCATCTGTACCCAGGAACAAGTGCTTACTGCCTGGGTTGGGGACCTCCAGGGCGCGTACGGTTCATCTGTACCCAGGAACAAGTGCTTACTGCCTGGGTTGGGGACCTCCAGGGCGCGTACGGTTCATCTGTACCCAGGAACAAGCGCTTACTGCCTGGGTTGGGGACCTCCAGGGCGCGTACGGTTCATCTGTACCCAGGAACAAGCGCTTACTGCCTGGGTTGGGGACCTCCAGGGCGCGTACGGTTCATCTGTACCCAGGAACAAGCGCTTACTGCCTGGGTTGGGGACCTCCAGGGCGCGTACGGTTCATCTGTACCCAGGAACAAGCGCTTACTGCCTGGGTTGGGGACCTCCAGGGCGCGTACGGTTCATCTGTACCCAGGAACAAGCGCTTACTGCCTGGGTTGGGGACCTCCAGGGCGCGTACGGTTCATCTGTACCCAGGAACAAGCGCTTACTGCCTGGGTTGGGGACCTCCAGGGCGCGTACGGTTCATCTGTACCCAGGAACAAGCGCTTACTGCCTGGGTTGGGGACCTCCAGGGCGCGTACGGTTCATCTGTACCCAGGAACAAGTGCTTACTGCCTGGGTTGGGGACCTCCAGGGCGCGTACGGTTCATCTGTACCCAGGAACAAGTGCTTACTGCCTGGGTTGGGGACCTCCAGGGCGCGTACGGTTCATCTGTACCCAGGAACAAGTGCTTACTGCCTGGGTTGGGGACCTCCAGGGCGCGTACGGTTCATCTGTACCCAGGAACAAGTGCTTACTGCCTGGGTTGGGGACCTCCAGGGCGCGTACGGTTCATCTGTACCCAGGAACAAGTGCTTACTGCCTGGGTTGGGGACCTCCAGGGCGCGTACGGTTCATCTGTACCCAGGAACAAGTGCTTACTGCCTGGGTTGGGGACCTCCAGGGCGCGTACGGTTCATCTGTACCCAGGAACAAGTGCTTACTGCCTGGGTTGGGGACCTCCAGGGCGCGTACGGTTCATCTGTACCCAGGAACAAGTGCTTACTGCCTGGGTTGGGGACCTCCAGGGCGCGTACGGTTCATCTGTACCCAGGAACAAGTGCTTACTGCCTGGGTTGGGGACCTCCAGGGCGCGTACGGTTCATCTGTACCCAGGAACAAGCGCTTACTGCCTGGGTTGGGGACCTCCAGGGCGCGTACGGTTCATCTGTACCCAGGAACAAGCGCTTACTGCCTGGGTTGGGGACCTCCAGGGCGCGTACGGTTCATCTGTACCCAGGAACAAGTGCTTACTGCCTGGGTTGGGGACCTCCAGGGCGCGTACGGTTCATCTGTACCCAGGAACAAGTGCTTACTGCCTGGGTTGGGGACCTCCAGGGCGCGTACGGTTCATCTGTACCCAGGAACAAGTGCTTACTGCCTGGGTTGGGGACCTCCAGGGCGCGTACGGTTCATCTGTACCCAGGAACAAGTGCTTACTGCCTGGGTTGGGGACCTCCAGGGCGCGTACGGTTCATCTGTACCCAGGAACAAGTGCTTACTGCCTGGGTTGGGGACCTCCAGGGCGCGTACGGTTCATCTGTACCCAGGAACAAGCGCTTACTGCCTGGGTTGGGGACCTCCAGGGCGCGTACGGTTCATCTGTACCCAGGAACAAGCGCTTACTGCCTGGGTTGGGGACCTCCAGGGCGCGTACGGTTCATCTGTACCCAGGAACAAGTGCTTACTGCCTGGGTTGGGGACCTCCAGGGCGCGTACGGTTCATCTGTACCCAGGAACAAGTGCTTACTGCCTGGGTTGGGGACCTCCAGGGCGCGTACGGTTCATCTGTACCCAGGAACAAGTGCTTACTGCCTGGGTTGGGGACCTCCAGGGCGCGTACGGTTCATCTGTACCCAGGAACAAGTGCTTACTGCCTGGGTTGGGGACCTCCAGGGCGCGTACGGTTCATCTGTACCCAGGAACAAGTGCTTACTGCCTGGGTTGGGGACCTCCAGGGCGCGTACGGTTCATCTGTACCCAGGAACAAGCGCTTACTGCCTGGGTTGGGGACCTCCAGGGCGCGTACGGTTCATCTGTACCCAGGAACAAGCGCTTACTGCCTGGGTTGGGGACCTCCAGGGCGCGTACGGTTCATCTGTACCCAGGAACAAGCGCTTACTGCCTGGGTTGGGGACCTCCAGGGCGCGTACGGTTCATCTGTACCCAGGAACAAGCGCTTACTGCCTGGGTTGGGGACCTCCAGGGCGCGTACGGTTCATCTGTACCCAGGAACAAGTGCTTACTGCCTGGGTTGGGGACCTCCAGGGCGCGTACGGTTCATCTGTACCCAGGAACAAGCGCTTACTGCCTGGGTTGGGGACCTCCAGGGCGCGTACGGTTCATCTGTACCCAGGAACAAGCGCTTACTGCCTGGGTTGGGGACCTCCAGGGCGCGTACGGTTCATCTGTACCCAGGAACAAGTGCTTACTGCCTGGGTTGGGGACCTCCAGGGCGCGTACGGTTCATCTGTACCCAGGAACAAGCGCTTACTGCCTGGGTTGGGGACCTCCAGGGCGCGTACGGTTCATCTGTACCCAGGAACAAGCGCTTACTGCCTGGGTTGGGGACCTCCAGGGCGCGTACGGTTCATCTGTACCCAGGAACAAGCGCTTACTGCCTGGGTTGGGGACCTCCAGGGCGCGTACGGTTCATCTGTACCCAGGAACAAGTGCTTACTGCCTGGGTTGGGGACCTCCAGGGCGCGTACGGTTCATCTGTACCCAGGAACAAGCGCTTACTGCCTGGGTTGGGGACCTCCAGGGCGCGTACGGTTCATCTGTACCCAGGAACAAGCGCTTACTGCCTGGGTTGGGGACCTCCAGGGCGCGTACGGTTCATCTGTACCCAGGAACAAGCGCTTACTGCCTGGGTTGGGGACCTCCAGGGCGCGTACGGTTCATCTGTACCCAGGAACAAGCGCTTACTGCCTGGGTTGGGGACCTCCAGGGCGCGTACGGTTCATCTGTACCCAGGAACAAGCGCTTACTGCCTGGGTTGGGGACCTCCAGGGCGCGTACGGTTCATCTGTACCCAGGAACAAGCGCTTACTGCCTGGGTTGGGGACCTCCAGGGCGCGTACGGTTCATCTGTACCCAGGAACAAGCGCTTACTGCCTGGGTTGGGGACCTCCAGGGCGCGTACGGTTCATCTGTACCCAGGAACAAGCGCTTACTGCCTGGGTTGGGGACCTCCAGGGCGCGTACGGTTCATCTGTACCCAGGAACAAGCGCTTACTGCCTGGGTTGGGGACCTCCAGGGCGCGTACGGTTCATCTGTACCCAGGAACAAGCGCTTACTGCCTGGGTTGGGGACCTCCAGGGCGCGTACGGTTCATCTGTACCCAGGAACAAGCGCTTACTGCCTGGGTTGGGGACCTCCAGGGCGCGTACGGTTCATCTGTACCCAGGAACAAGCGCTTACTGCCTGGGTTGGGGACCTCCAGGGCGCGTACGGTTCATCTGTACCCAGGAACAAGCGCTTACTGCCTGGGTTGGGGACCTCCAGGGCGCGTACGGTTCATCTGTACCCAGGAACAAGCGCTTACTGCCTGGGTTGGGGACCTCCAGGGCGCGTACGGTTCATCTGTACCCAGGAACAAGCGCTTACTGCCTGGGTTGGGGACCTCCAGGGCGCGTACGGTTCATCTGTACCCAGGAACAAGCGCTTACTGCCTGGGTTGGGGACCTCCAGGGCGCGTACGGTTCATCTGTACCCAGGAACAAGCGCTTACTGCCTGGGTTGGGGACCTCCAGGGCGCGTACGGTTCATCTGTACCCAGGAACAAGTGCTTACTGCCTGGGTTGGGGACCTCCAGGGCGCGTACGGTTCATCTGTACCCAGGAACAAGTGCTTACTGCCTGGGTTGGGGACCTCCAGGGCGCGTACGGTTCATCTGTACCCAGGAACAAGTGCTTACTGCCTGGGTTGGGGACCTCCAGGGCGCGTACGGTTCATCTGTACCCAGGAACAAGCGCTTACTGCCTGGGTTGGGGACCTCCAGGGCGCGTACGGTTCATCTGTACCCAGGAACAAGCGCTTACTGCCTGGGTTGGGGACCTCCAGGGCGCGTACGGTTC
>JBBPBX010087366.1:0-14719 GCA_038048925.1 Garcialebias charrua
GGGGGAGGGAGAGGGGATGAGGGGTGGGGGAGGAGGGGGGGGGAGGTTGTTAGTTTCTGCTCTGAAACTAACATTTTATAATGAAGGATAAAACAGCTGAAACTGTTTGTTTTGTCACTTAGCAAAATAACTCATGATCCACTAAATTATTTTTTGTAAACCTTCAAAAGTAATGAATGGTTGGACATCTACAATTATTTAACTTCTGTAGCAAACCCAATGATCCAAGTTTGCCTTTGCCAAGTTTATCTGGGGGAGGTGCAGGCACAGCTGCATCCATCCAAGGCTGAGCTGAAAAATAAAATAAAAACTTATCAGATGCTTCGCTCCTCTCGACTCATTCTGCCATATTTTTTCTACAGACTGAAGTTCTATCTCTTTTTTGCCTTTAGACACACAACCTTTTGTGTACAGTATTTATTAATATATGTGAGCAAATTAATACTGTATCAACCTGGGAAACCTTTTAGATCCAGTTACATTTAACTCCCAAAATAGAAACTTCTCAAACACAAAAAACAAGGTACCTGCACATTCACTCTCAGAGAACACAGAAAACAGGCTGCAGGCTCAGCTCGGGTGGGGGGGGGGGGTGAAGGCCCACAGAAAACAGATAACAGACAGGAGCCGAGCTACACATGCACACACTGAGGAAAATGGGAGGAAGAAAAGAAAAAACCAGAGGTGCAGGGCTCCAGAAACACAAACATACACGTAAAAAGGACTAAACAAAAAACAGAATGACGCGTCATATATAAATATAAACGTTCTTGTCTTAATTTCCCTCCTTGCCTGGCCGGACACACTAAACGTCCAATTTAAAGGTCTGGCAGCCAGCCTCACATTTCTGGTCTTGGCGTATTTTTGGCCGCCCTCGCTTACAAATCACAGAAATCTTGGTTCTGCCAACTAGCGTGTGCGCAAAATTCGCCTAGTTATCGAAAAGCAGACACCTCATTCATAATTTCAAGTCATCGGCTCAGGGTGAACTGTTACTGTAATCAAATTGTCTTAAAAACAACATATCAACAAACACATATCAACACTCACATTTCTTGCTGACCTGTGTGGATGTCTGGAAATCTCCGCCAACCCGACCCTGACCACACCAAAAGGACAGAGGAAGCCGGCCAGAGACAAACCCAATCACTGGACTTTCTGTCATATTTACCGTGCCTCGCAGCTGCGCTCCGTTCAGAGGTCATCAGGAGCAGGTGTGGGGAGAAAGGGTTTTCGGCACCAAAATGATGGGGATTTTAAACCCCTGTTACCTTAATAAAAACCACACAAAGATAAACAAGAGAACAGTGTTAAATCAGACAAACAACTTTGCAAAGGGGAAGGGCTTTTAATGTCTTTTGAAACTTAGTTTGGTCTCAAATACATTGTCCTGCACAATTCCGAATTGTACTGGACATGACAAGCTATTTAAACAAGAAGCAGGTGGAGCCTGACAAGCTCTGACGTCTTACAGATAAAACAAACAAGTCATGGTTCTGATCAAACAAGAACATCTAATCCAAACATTTGTCAAGGCTAGGAGACTGTCTTTTCTGTATCAAGGAGCAAAGCAAACAACATGTTTGTACTATCAAATATAAGTGTTTAAAGGGAACAGAGAATATTTGATATAAGTGAGCTGGGTTATAATTATTGGGTCAGAGTAATTAGTTTTAGATGATAAATATTGAACATCTCCATCACTTGTCTTAACATTTTACGTTTTTTATCGATTAATATAAAAGTTTTACTCGTATATATCTTATTAAGAGTTACCATTTTTTGCTTAATCCATTTAAATCATATAATTTACATTTTAACCAACTAGTGTACATTGACTCAGTGGTCTTTTAATTTACTCTTCGAATATTACCTGGATAAAGTGGTTTTTGAGAAGTTTGTCTCGAAATGTGGTGGCCAGACAAGAGGGTCACTTTGGCAGGTGGGATAACTGCTGGGAGTGTGGTATCGTTGATTTTTCTCCTAGAACATTTTTGTGTAGTCCCTGATAAAAGGGATTGCGAGATTTGATTGGATTTCTGTGGCTATTTTGGTAACTTGTGGCTACTGCTGTGTTCCCTGCCTACGATCTCTGACGGTTCAACTCATCACATCTACCCTGGAGAAGAGGGATCCCGAAGTGACTCGCCAACTGCTTTTGTTAAAAGGTTACAACTTGGATGACTTTGAAATGTCTAACTGAATTTTTGGTGTACTTGATTGATTATTTGACTGTTTTCAGTGTATGATTTTATTTTTGAGGTGGACCTCATGGGTCGAGGTCCAAAGGGGGTTTGTTGTAAAATAAAATATATCTGTGTCTTGAGTGTTTCATTTGCTTCTAACTCTGAACTTGCTGCAAGTTGATGCAAGCAGAAGCGTTTCCTGTTTGGCAAGTGTTTGAGCAAACATAGCAGGAACTTTTACACAACTTTGAGGGGTAAGAGAACATTCTTGAAGCAAGAGTTTATGTGGCAGTTGAGAGTGGGTAACGTCAGTTGAGACTATAAAAACAGCAGAGACTTCCTCCTTCAGCAGACAACGCAGAGCGAGCCCACAGACAACAACTCATCAGGTTGTATTGCTTTGTCTCCATTGAAATGCGCATTTCAATGTTCTTCTTCTTCTTTATCTTTAATCATGTAAAATGACTGTTTGAAAATAATCAAATGTATTCTGTGACCTCTTAAACTTACAATTGATTAAAACTGGTTTTGGAACTTTAATAATAATAATAATAATAACTGTCACATTTGTCATCTGTGTATGTTCCCATACTTGACAGACGAAATTGGTCTTCTGCATTTAACCCAACCACTACCAGGTGGTGCAGTGAGCAGCGTAGTCACGCCCGGGGAGCTGGGGAAATAGATGTGCACTCATAGACACCCCAAGATGGTGTGCTGTGGCCGGGGTTCGAACCTGGGTCCATCGGATAACAAGTCCGATTCTCTGCCACTACACCATCTTGGCCCCCAGTGCGCTTTTGTCGTGTTTTCAGCGTATCTCCTTCTCTGATCCAAAGTGAAACCAAACAACGAACTTGGGGCGAATAAGAAAATCAAACGCCGACAAACCCCAAACCAAATATAACCTATGCCTGTCCCCAAAACATGGGCAGACTGCAGGTCCTCTTTTAACTCCTGAATCTTCCGATACACCATCTCCTATTGACCCGTGAAGAGCCTATGACCTTTAACAATAATCAGTCATATTAGTTGAAACCATTTTGATAGTAAAATTAAAATGAAAACCACATGGTCAAGCTTGAGAAAAAAAAAAAAAGGGGGGGGTGGAGGACAAAATGAAAAGTACTGTACTTAGTTATTATAATAGGTTAGATCATATAAAGTTGTTATAGCCATTAGATCACCCAAAGCAAAAGGTTCATAGTCATAGATGTTCGGCAATAAATTATATAAAAAAAACACTCAATCCAGCAAAATTACGGTAAATAGAAAGTAAATACTGTATAACCGATTAGATCACAAGTTTGGTGAAAGTCCAGAGTCACATTTGTTTAATAATAAATTAAGGTGAATTCCGTGTGGTCTAGCAAAATTAAATAATATTAAACCACTTAGTCCATCAAGATTAAAGACCGTGTAAAGTGAATTTCAACATTTTCTTAAATAAACATTATAAATGTGATAATTGTAATCTTGTAAATGAGTAAAAAGTCTCAAAATAGTAGCTCAATTAATTTTGGAGTTATAGATGAAACTGTGTATGAAGACATGTTTGTTTCAGGATTTTTTAGGCGTGGTTTAAACGTGACCGCGTTTCGTCACGCGGTCCTCATTAGTATAGCACTACCCCCTGCTGCTCCAGCCGTATAAATTGTTCTTCGCATGGGTGGAGCCGTTCACTCGCGAATCGCAGATAGCATCAGATAGCAATAGCATGGATATTTTGTTCATCTGCCTCGTTCCTGCATCTTCCCTGGATGTCGCAATGGTCAGGGCACCCACATTGAGACGCAGGAGGGAGTCAGAACAAACCCAGGCTGCTGCTGGAGTTGCTGCCACCTGCAGCTCCGCGCCGCGCGTGTGTTTGTGTGTGTGTGTGTGCGTTGAGCTCCTGCCACGCGCGCCGTGAAACGCAGTGACTCGCTGACACAGATGAGATAACTTAGTTATCAACGTGATTACTCTTTATTTTAATCACCAACACAGACCCCGCATGCGATGTGACCGGGTCGGACCGGGTGCATCGAGTCCGCTGCTCATCTTCTAAAATAGCGCTTATTATTAAACACATAACAGCGGAGTTATGTGTCCTCAACTTTAAAAACAAAACCAGAGTTGTTAGTGCACTAAAAACAGCGTAACTCTTGGAAAAAGGAGCTACTGGCAGCCAGAACTTAGATAAAAACGGAGGAGGTGGATCTCTGCTGTCTGCCTCGCTCAGCTCAGCTCAGCAGAACTGCGCTGAAACCACTCCCTGCACTGACACGCCCCCACAGTTTCAGAGCAAGGGAAAATAATGTATTTTCATGATTTTTGACACTTAATTTTATAAGGAAAACAATGTTTTTAATCAGTCAGATTTATATGGGTGATTAATAACACATATTTATGCCATGTGACAAACTAAAAACACACATTTAATTTCACTTTACACGGTCTTTAAGTAAAGAGTCATTGTAACCAGTTAGAACAGCCAAAGCACACTTTTGGTCCAAAAAAATAAAAAATTAAATAACAATAAAAGTTATTATAGTCATTTAAATAACCCAAAGCATACTCTTGCAAAAAGTTCAGAATCTCGTATGCAAAACAAAATTAATGTGTAAACCACACACAAAAAATAATAATAATAAAAATAAAACATAAAAAAATAAAAATAAAAATAAAAATAAATAAAAAAAATAAGTACCCTATGTTCTTATAACCAAATAGGTCACCGGACGCAACCTTTTGGCATAAGTTAATCAAGCGTGTTAGTAAATAAAAAATAAAAAAATAAATAAAAAATAAATGAATTAAAAAATATATATATATATTTTAATAATAATAATATCCTAAGTTATTATAACCACTCGTGTTAACCAAAGCAAATTATAGTAAGAGATCAGACTCACATACATGTTCGAGCGTCCTCCAGACAGAAAGGTGGTTTCTATGTTCCAGTGATGTGAGGTGCAACCAGCAGCAATTAGCTACATTACAGTTAGCCATCTTCTGCAACCACCTGTTCCTCGTAATAAGCCCGTGCTTCCTCCGGTGTCTTAAAGTCGAGGGATTGTCCCTTATGAGAAACCCGTAGGGTAGCTGGGTAGCGCAGGCAAAATTTTACTCCTTTCTTGTAGAGATCTTGTTTTATGCCGTTGAATTCTCCACGTTTCCTCGACAAGGCAGGGCTATAGTCTGGATAAATCCTCAGTGTGGTCCCCTGGTAGGTGATTGAGTGTTGCCTTGCCCACTGAAGTAGTCGTTCCTTCTCCTGGTATCCTTGGAAGCAAATCACGAAGGGACGCGGTGTGTGGTTAGAGCTGCTGGGCTTCGCACCCACCCTGTGTGCTCGTTCCAGCACCGGGGCAGAGTCAAACAGAGCGTCGCTGCTCGTAAACTCCATTAGCACTTTCGACATGAAGTTAATTGTGTTCCCCACACCTTCGCTGCCTTCAGGAATGTTTATAATCCTCAAGTTATTGCGGCGTGATCTATTTTCAAGGTCTTCAATACGATCCAAGAGTGCCACGTTTTGAGCTTTTAGAACTTCAACAGCAGATTCGGTTGCACATAGTTTATCAAAGTTGTCACCCGCAAGTGATTCAGACGCAGTTAGGCGTTGCTGCATAAGGCCCATAGTTTCTGATAGAGCACTCACCGAAGCTTGTAACGGCACAAGCGATGCCGATGCTTGAATTAAAGTAGAAATGTCTTCCTTCAAAGGAAAAGGGTAGCATGCCCTCTCCGGGTCGGGGAGGAGGTCCTGCCCCAAGTGGAGGAGTTTAAGTATCTTGGGGTCTTGTTCACGAATGAGGGAAAACTGGAGCGTGAGATCGATAGGCGGATAGGTGCAGCGTCCGCAGTGAAGCGGGCGCTGTACCGGTCTGTCGTGGTGAAGAGAGAGCTGAGTCGAAAGGCAAAGCTCTCAATTTACCGATCGATCTACGTTCCCACCCTCATCTATGGTCATGAGCTTTGGGTTGTGACCGAAAGAACAAGATCTCGGATACAAGCGGCTGAAATGAGTTTTCTCCGCAGGGTGTCTGGACTCTCCCTTAGAGATAGGGTGAGAAGCTCAGTCATCCGGGAGGGACTCGGAGTAGAGCCGCTGCTTCTCCACATCGAGAGGAGCCAGTTGAGGTGGCTCGGGCATCTGGTTAGGATGCCTCCTGGACGCCTCCCTGGTGAGGTGTTCCGGGCATGTCCCACCGGGAGGAGACCCAGAGGAAGACCCAGGACACGCTGGAGGGACTATGTTTCTCGGCTGGCCTGGGAACGCCTTGGGATTCCCCCAGAGGAGCTGCTCCACGTGGCTGGGGAGAGGGAAGTCTGGGCCTCCCTACTTAGGCTGATACCCCCGCGACCCGACCCCGGATAAGCGGACGAAAATGGATGGATGGATGTCTTCCTTCAAGCTTTCACGTTGTTTTGTTAGCTCTTGAACTAACTGTGTCATTGTGATTCCATTGCTTTTAGTAAGGTTAGCGTCAGAAGAGCTAGCGTCCGAAGAGTCAGCTTCTGAAGCCATGGTAGCTAACTTACTAGCAACGGTGTTCCGCGTGGTCATCGAGGAGGTTTCTTTTTCTTTTTGCTTCTTGGTAGCCATGAACAGGTCAAAAGATGTCGAGCACTGTAACACTTATAGTTACTCCTGACTCGTGGTGAAAAAAGTTAGTTTGGTCTCAAAAGTTACAGGTTGGGTCGGAGCTCTTCACACGCGCTGCCTACTCCACCATGGCCGAAACCGGAAGCGCTCAATAATATATATATATGTGTGTATATATATATATATATATATATATATATATATATATATATATATATATATATATATATATATATACAACAATATAAAAAAACAGCTCGAGCTGTTTAAAAAAACTGACAAAACGTTTAAAACAGAAGTACTAAAAATAAACCAGTGTGAAAATACTTTGTGTAAAGAAACTGGCAGGTGGCAAAGGGAACGTTTGTTTAACGTTATAATAACGTTAGGTTAGAACGTTATATCTAGGTTTGTTCAAACGTTAGTCAAAACCTTCAAAGAACGTTTTAAGAACGTTAGGTTAGAACGTTATATCTAGGTTTGTTCAAACGTTAGTCAAAACCTTCAAAGAACGTTTTAAGAACGTTGTGATCTAACAGAACCATGTAAGAACCATACCAGAACGTTAGTTTAACGTTCCCTGTTACTTGGGCTCTGCTGAATTTTTAGAAACTACTGTCACCTCTTTCAGCATTTTTGATTTGCAGACTATTTCAAAATGTCCCAATTTATTGCATTTATGGCACCTCTTGTTCTTTGCAAGGCTGCGTTTTTCCATGTTGTCTATTACAGCGTGAACATGTGAAGGGGTCTTTGGGCTCACTGGGTTCCGGTTTTCGCCACCATCTTGCGTCGTTGTCGCTCTTTGAAGTTTTAAAATGGCGTCCCCCTTGACTCATTGCGTCGACCATGTGCTCGACACGCAAGCTAGCACTCTGCTGCTTTATTTGTTCACTTTGCCTTGCTATCTGAATAGCTCGTTCCAGCGTGAGGTCTGCCTCCAACTGCAATTTTTCAGAAATACTGTGGTCCAGTATTCCAATCACAATTCTGTCTCGAATCTGTTCGTCTTTTGTGCCTCCAAACTCACAGTTTTGTGCTAGTTCATATAAGCTTCTGACGAATGCTTCAACAGGCTCTCCGGCTTTCTGCACTCTTTTATGAAAGCAAGCTCTGTCATGAATAACATTTCTTCTTGGCACAAAATGGTCGCTGAATTTCGCCATTACCGTCGTAATCTAACTCAGGATGTGTCGCCTCGATTTCTTCATATTCATCAGCCACCACATTTACTCTCTCGTACACGAACGAGTCGTAAATAGCCTCTGCCTCTCTTCCCAGGGCATAAAGAAGCATGTTGACTTGTACCTCTCCGCTCTCTCTGTCCAGCTTTGACGCGATTCTGTAGCGATCAAAGCGACGCCACCACATCGGCCATTCTGCCGGGCGCGAGAAGTCGAAAGGTTCCGGTTGACCGAACTTTGCCATTTAACTCAGTAACTCACTCAGTAAGGCGTCCTGTCGGACACTTCTGACACCATGTCATGAACAGCTGCTTCTGTGAAGAACAGGCGGTGGACTCACAAGCTTGGCGAACTCAGCTTTATTGAACAGCTAACAGCAGGACATATTAACGTCTCGTGTCACCCGGAATTTACACTACATGCGTTCCGGCTCCGCTCCGCAGGTCGCAGCTGAGCGTCTCAAAGTCCAGTTTACACTACCTCAGCTCAGGTCCGCCTGGATGCGCTGCTCTGAGACGCATGCGCGGGAATTGCGAGATTGCGCGATAAATCAAGTGATAAATGATGAAGTCAGAACAAAACAATTCATTCGGTGGAAGAAGGAGAACAACAGTAGAGACTGCCTCGCTGTTTGATTGTTTTTTGCATTGAGATATGAGCGACAGGACATGGTTTGAGCGACAGGATGTGATCTATTACATTTCAGAATAAAATACTTTATTTATTTATTTATTTATTGTATTGCGTTTGTAGGTGTAGTCATAAATGATAGTTTGACAGCATTTTTGTACAAATAAATCCGTATAGAGCTAGGATTAGTCCGCCCGTGGTGATTTTATTTTGTAAATACGGATGTTGTGCTCGTTCCTTTTCCTCTTGGTGCGACGTAATCTTTGAAAGTTGACTCCGGCACAGCTCCGGCGTCCGGCAGAAATAGGATGGGATCCTATTTTGATGGACTGCCGTCCGCTCGCCGCCGCTCGCCGCCGCTCGCCGCCGCCGTGCGGAGCCAGTGTACACTCTCTCATTGATTATAATGGGTGCGTATTTGCTGCGGAGGTCAGAACGGAGCGGACCGGAGCCGGAACGCATGTAGTGTAAATTGGGGGTGAGTGTTGTGTCCTGCAATTGCATATGTAGTGGACATGACCATGTTCACTTTATTACATCTGTGTACTTTTGAACTGTTCCAGAGATGATCTTTACTGACCTCTCAGTAAAGCAAGACATTTATCACAAAATCATTCCATTAGTTGTAATCAGAATATAGTCACCAAAAGAGACTATTTCTACCTTTGATTTTATTCTAATGTAATCAAAAGAATAACTTTTGTCATTTTCATGATATATGTTATATGCTGTTATTCTTTAAATGTGAAACATCAATGTGTCATTTCTGCAAGTGAAAAGGTGTCAAAGTTCAGCTAAAATGTCAAACTGACTTACACTGAAATTGTTTTTGTCGAGTTTCAGCTAAAACTCTCATCTAGCGTCTGAAAGTCTCTCACTCAGATACTTTTCCTAAACAATTTCCTTCTCTGTGCTGAATTTCACCTTGAATAGTGATAACGAGTGGACCAATGAAAAAGAGACAAGTTTCTCTCCTCTCTAAGTCTCTTTTTAAGTTCTAACTGTGCGGAAACGCTTCAGTCTTTGAATGGACAGAGAGTTTGAATGGACAGAGACCTGAAAGCTCTCTGCCTTGCAGCTGGTCAAGCTTGGTCAAGAGCCAAAGACTAACTTGTCAGCTAGAACTGATGGACGCCTCCATCCAGTTCCCCGAGCAAAAGCTCCAAAGTTCCTAATGAACTTTCTTTGAGAAACATCTCGTCTTGAAGTCGGCCAGAAGCTGCCACATGTTTCTGACGGCTGACGCGGATCCGAGGAGACGTTGGAAGTAAACGACCAGTTCAGACGTACGAGGGCCGGAAGGACTCTGTGCACCTGGGAGGCTGGTGATATCTTTATCAGACGCATCGTCAAAAGGTAAAGAGCTGTTTACAAACGTACCTGGGATTTAGCCGAAGTCGGATGGAAAGTGTCATCTCTGGTTACACTCGAGATAAATAACTTAATCTCTCCAACCTCTTATTCCTCCTTTTCCCTTTCCCTCTCAATCTTAAGCTGGAAACTATTTTAAGCTGAAGAGCCCCTCAGACTAAATATGTGTAACATCTAGTATTTATGTCTGTTGTGTTAAATCAAGTGTGTGATGTGTGTTAAATCGCAAGAAGGTGAAACCCTGCCAATCAAGTGTAATGATGTTGATTTAGTGATTTATTTTAAATAAATGGTAGTGTCTTCTGGCATACCAACTAAAGTCAACGTTTACTGTCACTTAATGGCTATGGTTCTTTATCCATCACAAAGATCACAGAAATATTGAATAAACTGAAAAAGAAGAGAATCCGTGAAATTACTATTCAATCTGAATAAGTAAATTAAGGTAAAAAGGAGGTCAGTATTAAACTGACCCCCTCTAAACCCTTTACATCTGGTGGCCTCGTATCGGCTTCTAAAGTTTGTCGATGTATCTGTAATCTCTCATGAACTGTAACGTCATGGTTGGCATAGTGGGATCCAAGTTTTAAACTCTGAGGATAATAATTTGGCTGAGGTGTTCAAGACAGGCAGATTCTGCATGTTTTTATCATTTGAAGCTGTGAGATTATTATTGTTTCAACTCTGTTACACGCTGTTGGAAGCATTCAGGTGAAGTTTTTGTCAGCCGTAGTCTGTGGAGGTTCTGGTTCGGTTCCGATCCAGCTCACTCGCACAGACTCCTGTACGGAGCTTTGTTGAAATGACCGCCGAGTCATAGTGCCTGGAAGCTAATTTAACATCTACAAGATTGCTGTTGTGGTATTTTACATTTTAAAGAAGGTCGAAGCAGCATATATGTTAGAACGTTGTCGGATAATGGGTTCTGACCCGAGTTTTCTGCTCCTCTAACGTGGACCGGAACCGACCTTGAGTGACTCCGTGAGAGTCCGTGTTGTTCAACAGCTGCAGTGCTGGGTTACTGAGCGTGACTAAGTTGGCCTGTCTAGATGTGCGCCGCATGTTTCAGCATTTTGGGAAGTTAAATTGTAGCGTTTGAGTTGTTTTAAAGAGTTGTGAAGTTGTTTTCTGCTGTGCAAACTAACGTTAAGCAACGTGTTCTACATGTTTGTTTATGAGCTGTGATTGGTTGAAACGAGTACTGTGTGCTGTCAATCACTCTTGTAGCGAACGCTGATTCGCTGTTGTGTGCTGTCAATCACTCTTGTGGCGAACGCTGATTCGCTGTTGTGAGCTGTCAATCACGTCGCACGCCGTTGCGACCAACCCACTTTGTCGTCATTTCCGGTACTTCATTGGTCGAAGGTAAGAAACTACATTTACCATGAACGCTTGGGTAATGCACTGCAAACGCTGTGATTGATTGGTTGACGTCACGTATCTGTTTAGCGAGCTCCGCCTCGCTCAACGGAAGCTGGTGACGCGCTACGCATGCTGCGTTGGCCCGTCCATTCTTGTCGTCATTTCCTGGTGCACTTTCGGGTGACGAGCAGTCACACACTCACAGAGTGAAAAGAAGTTTCAATTGAAGCTTGAAAACGTATCTGAAGCCATCAACTCTGTCTAGCAACATAAATTTGTCTCTGACAAGAACGCGGTTCGAGCGTTTATCACTGACACACTAGAAACTAATTCTGAAAAGGTTGTTTTTAGTTTAAATACTGAATGAAATAAATCAGTCTCTTCGTGATAAAATTAAGACTCGTGGCTGCCCCCTGTTGGTTAAGAGACGTTGACAGATGTGTTTTCTCAAAAACCTCATAAAGTCAGCATTTTTTATGGTAAAAATTACCAGCTTTAAAATTGTTCTGTACACAAACAAAAAATCCTGTTTATTTTAAATAAAGAATTTTTGAATAACAGAGGTACAGACGAACAATTGATGCTCATTTTAAATACTGAAGAGATTTAAAATAACACTCAAAAAGCATCTTTTATTTGATTTTCAGATTAAATAAAATAAATAAAAAAATGATGGAGAACAGAGAATTTCCACATTAAGCTCTTCACATCTCTGAATTTTAAACAGAATTGGTGTACACTGTACACTTTTAGTTAAAAATTGCATTTTTAACGTTTTTCTGTGTAAAATTAATGACTCCAGTTTATTTTAAATACAAAATTTAAAATAAACAGAAAGCATCTGCTGACTTGATTTTCACAAAAAATCAAAACAAAGATAGCAGAACAACTTTGAGGATGTCAACAGACAACAAATTGATAAAAGTCACTGATTTTTATTTGGAATGCCATCTGTCATGTTATGCTAAGCACACAAACACCTCCAGTTTATTTTAAATAAAAAATATTTAAAATAAACAGGTAATCCATTTTTCACTCCTGATAACTGTCAAAATACAGCAAAACAGTTTAGCCAAACTGCAATACATCTTTTTTAAGGCATAATGGAGCAGCATTCTGGGTACATTTTAGTGTGAACAATGTATTTATTTCGAATCTTTTAAATAGTGTTTGAGTAAGTAAAACGGACGTCATGCTTGGGTTAGTTAGTAACTGTTGTTGAAAAATAAGTTATATTTTAAAGTTAACACTGCAAAAAGGCATTTAACTTTTACAATTCATTTGAGGGTAAAACCTGAAGAAGGTACCTATGAATAGAAATACTTATTACACAGTGAAACACTTAAACCAGACAGCTGATTAGTTTGATTGACTCAGTGCTGCATTAAAAGTGAAGATTTATTTGCACACATTAAAATTCGAACTGTCTTATTGATTTTCACAAAAAATCAAGTTAAAGATGGAAGTTCAAGACGGTACGCGTCCAAGGCTCATACAGTATGTGCCTCTAGAAGACCCATACATCAGAGGGTACCAAGAGGAACCCCGGAGCCATGAACTGGCTCCCCCTGCACCTTGCACAGAGGAAAAATCTTTCTCATTGTGTGGTGACTACTCAGCTGCCCGAAATGTCTTGCAGAGAAACGATGAACATCCATATTTTTTCTTTGCCAGAATTTTGAAGGCGTATATAGGTGACATGATGGAACCTGACCTGGAAGAGCAGACGCTTTTCAAATCTGTTTTCAGGGATAATCTAATCCCTGATGTTAGATTCAAGTTGCCATGGAACTTGGCCTGGGGTGATTTAGAAGCAACATCTTTGCATGAAATAGTACAGTGTGCTGCGGATGTCTTTGCAGCTAACATGCAAGCCAAAACACCCTTACAGGTGTCCCCGAATGAAGCGGTCAAATCCCACTCGCTGGAGCTAGAAGGGACAAGTTCATCAACTCCCTCTCCTAACAAAGGCGAAAAGAAACAGACCTTTCAACCTGACAAACCACAAAGTGGGGGTATCCGCTGGAGAAAGAAGCCAAAATGGTTCAGATCGAACCAGATGGGTGAAAAACAAGGCCCATCGGTGGGTGAACTTCAAAAGAAATTGAAGTGTGAGGACCTAGACTCGTGTAAAAATGAGTGGTCCCAACAGAAACCCCCGAGCCTTGGAACTGCACCTCCCGCGCCTCGAACAGAACAGTTCGAAATAGGCAAGGAGTCACAAATGTCCCGAAACAATGGCCCAACACCTCTATGCTCGGAAGAGACAGAGGAAGTAAGTAGTTTGTCAGTAGATTTGAATGTTGCTGTGCTTGACCAACCTGTTACAATGAGTGGCATTATCATTGATAATGACACTATCAACATTGACCGACCTGGAGCGATGTGTAGCACTGTCTTTCACAAGACCTCAGCGCACGCTACTACCAACATGGCCATGGATGTTGACAGCAAACCAATTGCTGACAAACAACGACATCCTGAAGGTCATGATACTGTCAGCCAACAAGATGCTGACAGTAAACAAGATTACACAGACAGAGGTACACGTGAACGGAAACGTGTACCAAGACCCAAGTGGTTTCTGTGTAACTTTATACAAAGGGGGGTGGCTAAGAAAGCTTACCTGCCCATCACACTTGAAGGTGTCCTTGAGCGTGAAGCCCTCCTGGATGGCAGTTCTGATATAACTATTATGTCGGCCAAGCTGTTCAAGGAGCTGAGGACCGCCGCTAACGGTGTTGACGGGCAAATACCCTTTGAGGAATGTGCTATTGAGCTACAGGGTCTCGCAGAGACGAGAACAACCCTAACAGCTATGGCTATGGTTCACATGCAGATTGGCAAAACGACACTACACCACCCAGTGTATGTGTCCACACTTGACTCATTCCCATTTCTGGTTGGCCAAGACTTTATAAACCGTTTTGAAGCGATTATAGATTATGGTCAACAGAAAATGTGGGCAACAGTGAGAAAACCCCTGCCAATAAAAGTGCCTCCTCGTTGTGGTACAGACTGCCTAACCGCAGGTACCGCAGTGGCCACGAGGGACTCCCCAACCGTGGTCACAAGCCCGGTAAGTGAACCTTCAACTACAGGTGAGACAGTAGAGACTCAACAGTTGGACCAGACTCTGGCCCGACAAGAGAACCTCCTCTGCGAGCTGACACAGTCAGCACTCACTGAACACTACCTACCACAGGTAGTGAAAGGTGTTGAGATCCAAGGATCCTACACCGAAGAGGCTGTACTGTCCTATGGGACAGGTAATTCAGCTATCAGCCAAGCTTTCGATGAAACCTTGGTTCAAGGACATGTGAGTCCTGGAAGTGGCAGTCCGCGACATGCTGACAGTCACTTGGATTTCAGTGTCACAGATTTTGAGGACC
>JBBPBX010087367.1:0-14719 GCA_038048925.1 Garcialebias charrua
TGTTCTGGTTCTGACTGTTATTGTATGTTTATTATTGTTAGTATAGTTTATTTATTGTAAAGAGTGCTGTTTATTTAAAATATCATCCAAATGGGTCGCTTTTATTTATTTTTATACAAACGTATTGTTTACTTGGCATATTTTCAAAATAAACATTTTGTAAGGCTTTATTTCGTCCTTTTTTTTGTTTGTACCGAAAATTAACCGAACCGAGCCCTCCTTGAAACTGAACCTAACCGAAATGTGATTTTAGTGTACTGTTACACGCCTAGAAGATGGTGATTGTGAGGGTAAAATTGTGTGTGTGTGTGTGTGTGTGTGTGTGTAACATTGTCTTTATTGTACATGTGTTTCAGTGGTTCCTGCATCCGTTTAGAGCTGATTAAGAAGCAGAAAACGTATTGTTTACTTGGCATATTTTCAAAATAAACATTTTGTAAGGCTTTATTTCGTCTTTTTTTTGTTTGTACCGAAAATTAACCGAACCGAGCCCTCCTTGAAACTGAACCTAACCGAAATGTGATTTTAGTGTACTGTTACACGCCTAGAAGATGGTGATTGTGAGGGTAAAATTGTGTGTGTGTGTGTGTGTGTGTAACATTGTCTTTATTGTACATGTGTTTCAGTGGTTCCTGCATCCGTTTAGAGCTGATTAAGAAGCAGAAGCTCCTCAAGACTGAAGGCCTGATGTTGACCAGCAGGACCCAGAGCCTCTTATCATAAAGTGGAAGAAAAGACCCTTAGACCAGTTTGCTGGGTGACCAACTTAATATGGAGGAGACTGATATCAGATTTTAGGTCACTACAGTTTCTTTAAAGAGTGAGGAGGATTTAAATAAATAAAAACTTACCAGGAACCCAGATTTAAAAATTCACAAAGGCAGTTCCAGCTTTTCAAAGACTGACGTTAACGAGGACGCTGAAGAGGATGATGAAATGACCAATCCTGACTCTCTGCTAAAGAACTCATCAGACTCTGAATCAGAACGTGAAGACAGTATGAAAGACTGGAAGGAGAGCAGGGCTTCTGAATCAGAGGTAAAAACTGTCAACAAATCTTTGAGCTGCTCTGAGTGTGGTAAGCAGTATGTCAGTAACAGGACTCTTCAAAGACACATGACAAGTCATTCAGGAGTGATGTCTTCAAGCTGTCTGCTTAATAAGAATTGTGTTGGAGAGAAGAAAAATGTAAAGTCACGCATGAAAGTCCAGACAAGGCCTAAATTAATAAGCTGTGATGACTGTGGTAAAAGATTTACTTTTAAATCATATTTAATCTCACACATGAGAGTCCACACAGGAGACAAGCCATTTCCTTGTGAACTTTGTGGACAAAGATTTAGTCAGAAGGCAAATTTAAACTCGCATATGAGAGTACACACAGGAGACAAGCCATTTCCTTGTGAACTTTGTGGACAAAGATTTAGTCAGAAGGCAAATTTAAACTCACACATGAGAGTCCACACAGGAGACAAGCCATTTCCTTGTGAACTTTGTGGACAAAGATTTAGTAAGACACTTTTAAACACACACATGAGAGTCCACACAGGAGACAAGCCATTTCCTTGTGAACTTTGTGGACAAAGATTTAGTCGTAAGGCAAATTTAAACACGCATATGAGAGTACACACAGGAGACAAGCCATTTACTTGTGAACTTTGTGGACAAAGATTTAGTCAGAAGACAAGTTTAAGCAGACACATGAGAGTCCACACAGGGGACAAGCCATTTCCTTGTGAACTTTGTGGACAAAGATTTAGTCATAAGGCAAATTTAAACTCGCATATGAGTGTCCACACAGGAGACAAGCCATTTCCTTGTGAACTTTGTGGACAAAGATTTAGTCAGAAGCCAAGTTTAAGCAGACACATGAGAGTCCACACAGGAGACAAGCCATTTCCTTGTGAACTTTGTGGACAAAGATTTAATTGTAAGACACTTTTAAACACACACATGAGAGTCCACACAGGAGACAAGCCATTTCCTTGTGAACTTTGTGGACAAAGATTTAGTCAGAAGACAAGTTTAAGCAGACACATGAGAGTCCACACAGGGGACAAGCCATTTACTTGTGAACTTTGTGGACATAGATTTAGTCAGAAGGAAAATTTAAACTCACACATGAGAGTCCACACAGGAGACAAGCCATTTCCATGTGAATTTTGTGGACAAAGATTTAGTCATAAGGCAAGTTTAAGCAAACACATGAGAGTCCACACTAGAGTGGAAACGTTCTACCAGAAAATATTAAAATAATTATTATAGCCATGAGATGCAACTGGTGTTTTAACACCCAAATAAAATTAATTTTGATTTTGTAAAATATACTGTATTCTGTAACAATTTTTGAACAAGTTCCTAATCTATGATTTGCTCCTAATTTCTCAAGAATACTTTAAAAACAAACTAATTAAACCTTAGATCATAATTTGGATTATAGATGTTGGTTCTAAAATACTGGTTCAGTGGTTGTGCAATATGTGGAGAGAACCAACCAACCAATCAAATTGTTTTTTCAAACAGTCAGACCCCATAAAATGTTATTCATGTAATTCCTGAGAGAATTGTTATTTAATCAGTTAGTTACGTGGTTAATTAACAGATTTCTCATGCAGATTAACTAATTGTGTTTTAATTAAGGATGGGGCTGATCCAGTATCAGTATTGGCCTCGGTCTCCTATACCAGCATAATTTACCTATCGGATTTTTCCGATACACTCTGCAAAGATTTCCGATCCATGATGAATGTCTATGTCTGCTGAAACATCTCCACAGGTGATTCCCTGCCAGCTGCTCTGCAAGGCAGGGAATCAAACTATGGAATGGATTTTGTGAAGGAAATTCATTTTATAGTTTGAAGCCAGCTAAAATGTGAGTAAATACAAGAGGACTGAGAGCAGCACTGTGGCTAACGGCTAACCAACTTTTCATCTTAACATGTCCGCTATGTGGAAGTATTTTACACTAAACACCGCAAGACAGCAACGTGCAATGTCTGCAGAGCTGCTGTACCAAGAGAAGAAAGCTCCGATGTGACCTACAATACATCAAACTTAATAAACATCTGAAAAAGCACCACGTTAAAGAGCACAAGGATTGTTTAACCAGGCACTGTTGTAAAGTTAGTTTTACTTTGGACGTTAGAGCTCCCTGGCTTCAGCGGTGTGTTCCTCTCGTTTAGTCCGAAGCAGGCTGTCTAAAGGGCGAGATACACTCGAGCGTCCTCACGATACGCCAATACGCAGCGTACGTACGCCCCGTACGCAGCGTAGCCCCGCGTAGCCCCTCAGGGCAAGTACGCGCAAAGGTATTTTTTTACTACGCATACGCGATCCGCATACGCGATACGCGGTGTCTGACCTAAACTTCCCGGCGCCGGACTGTTTTGTATGTTACACAAATGAAATAAATTCCCCTTCTTTATCGCTGATCGGGCCTTTTCTTTTGTTTTTTTGCCTAAAGTCAAGTAACCGCTTCTTCCTCCGTTCACTCGATGATTGAAATGAATGAATTCAGGTCCTACCTTGGTGCGCGATGTTTTAATATCCCTGGTGGGCTGTGTGCTGCAGGAAAAGCGCTCCCTGTTATTATTTTTATTTCTGAGAGAACTTTTTATAACATATATAGTAGAAACAGCGCATCAGAACACCGCAGAAGTCTGAGCGAGCTGCTCATGTTGAAGGTTTCACTTTCAACTAGGTTTCACATTCAGCTGACTGAGCGCTGTCAATCAATTCAGTAGGCGTGTCAGCAAGTGACCAATCAGCGTGCTCAGTTGTCCCCTTCGTGTGCAGCAGCTCATATTACAACAAGGAGAACGTCTGAGCTGAAGTCAGCTGAAGTGAAGCAGCCGCTCCGTATACGCGCGTATACGTCCGTATACGCGCGTATACGGAGTCTGCTTCACTGTATCTCGGCCTTAATATCCATCAGCTGCACTCAGTCTGCCCGTCTCAGAGGAGGAGCAGACTGAGTGCAGCTGACTGAACTGCCTGCTTCACTGCTTGATTGAATATTTGCGCCAAGATATAGTTTACATTTACCCTCCAGGACATATTTATCAGTACAACAGTAGACAATCATAAAAAAGGATATGAACTGGAAAAATAAAAGAAATTTATTTAAATAAAATTTAAGAAAAGCTACATTATAAAGTGATCTAAAATACTAAAATCAGGAACATGTCTGTGTTGGTTTTTGCCATGAACTTAGCAGATGTTTGAAGCCATTAATCACTTTAATATCAAAAAAGGTGTTCAATACAGAAACAACTGGACTTTATTTGTAACAGAAAACGTTTTGCTTCCTATCCGGGGAGCTTTATCAATTCAATGAGCAGGCTGTGAGAGAGAGAAGTTATAAACAGGCTTGGGATGGCACACACCAACCTATGTACTGTAAATTGGAAGCTAACACACACACATACTTGAGTTAACACATACATGTGACACATTCAAAGTTCAGCATGTGGCAGCAGGGCTTACAGAAAACACAAACACATCCTACTGTATGTAAATTGACAAATCACACCTCACATCTTAATAGCAGGGACCTCTCAAAATCTTTGTTAGTCTAATTCACAAACAATTTTTTGTGTGTGGGTGTCTTGTCCACAAGACAAGACACCAACACACAAACAGAGTGGTGTAGTGTACGCAGTCCAGTGCAGCGAGGACTGTCCAGACCTCTACATTGGAGAAACTAAGCAGCCCAATCACAGACAAATGTCCCAACACAGGAGAGCCTCCTCCTCTGGACAAAACTCAGCTGTTCACCTCCACCTCATGGACAAGGGACACTCTTTTGAGGACCAGAATGTGCATATTTTGGACCAAGAGCACAGGTGGTTTGAGAGGGGTGTGAAGGAAGTGGTTTATGTAAAATGGGAGAAACCATCGTTAAACAGAGGAGGAGGACTCAGATTCCATTTTTCAAAAACATATATTGCGGCCCTGGGGTTGATTCCCAGACGTTTCACACCTGATGAGAACAGAGGAGCCTCGTTTGTGAATTACCCCAAAATTACACCACACGCGGCTCCGCCCCGCTCCGGTCCGCAGGTCGCAGCTGAGCGAGTCCAAAGCCCACTGCCTCCGCTCCGCTCAGGTCCGCCTGGATGCGCCGCTCCGAGACACGTGCGAGATCGCGCGATAAATCAAGTGATAAATAAGTAAGTCAGAACAAAACAATTCATTCGGTGGAAGAAGGAGAACAACTGTAGAGAGACTGCTGCCTTGATCTTCTCTCGTAAATGAGCTACATGGTTTGAGCAACAGGAAGTGATGTTTACATTTCAGAATAAAATACTTTTTTATTTATTTATTTCTTGTATTGCGTTTGTAGGCGTAGTCATAGTCATAAATATAATAGTTTAGTCATAGAATAGTCATAAATGATAGTTTGACAGCATTTTTGTACAAATAAATCCGTATAGAGCTAGGATTAGTCCGCCCGTGGTGATTTTATTTTGTAAATACGGAAGTTGTGCTCGTTCCTTTTCCTGTTGGTGCGACGTAATCTTCAAAAGTTGACTGCGGCACAGCTCCGGCGTCCGGCAGAAATAGAAAAATTTCTAATTTTGACGGACTGCCGTCCGCTCTCCGCTGCTCACCGCCGCCGTGCGGAGCCAGTGTAAATTCTGTCATTTATTATAATGGGTGCGTATTTGCTGCGGAGGTCGGACCGGAGCGGGGCGGAGCCGCAACGCGTGTGGTGTAATTTTGGGGTTAGACTAGCAAAGACTTTGAGAGGTCCCTGCTATTAAGATGTGAGGTGTGATTTGTCAATTTACATACAGTAGGATGTGTTTGTGTCTTCTGCAAGCCCTGCTGCCACATGCTGAACTTTGAATGTGTCACATGTATGTGTTAACTCAAGTATGTGTGTGTGTTAGCTTCCAATTTACATAGGCTGGTGTGTGTCATCCCAAGCCTGTTTATAAATTCTCTCTCTCTGAGCCTGCTCATTGAATTGATAAAGCTCCCCGGATGGGAAGCGAAACGTTTTCTGTTACAAATAAAGTCCAGTTGTTTCTGTATTGAACGCCTTTTTTGATTTTATCTTGTCCTGGACGACTGAGAATCTTCACCAGCACCTTAATATCCACTTCTTTAATATCCACTTCAGCATATTGATTTTATGCTATTAGTGCTTAGTGTATATTTAGTTGATGTTTATCTTAGTTCATATCTTAGACCTTATTACTGTTTTTCTTTTACATTTTGTTGTGGGATGTAACTGGGACCCTGTGTACATAATCTCATTCCATGTACCACATGTGGTGTGTATGACAGTAAAACTATGACTGACTGACTCTGTCTTTAAAGCTAGGAATAAAAACATGCTTTGTGTTAGCAGGATTTAATTCTAACTTTGAAACTTATCCAACATTAAAATTTACCTCAAGTTGCGGTTTTGGACATGCATGATAATCACCAGAAAAAAAATTCAGTCACCCATCAAACACCTTGTTTCTTCAGCTAAATTTATTGAAATTCCAGGAATTGGTTGAGTGGAGCCAAGATGGTCTAGTGGCAGGGCTTTTGACTACGGATCCGAAGGTCGCGGGTTCGCGCCCCGGCCACTACCCAGCTTGGGGTGTCTATGAGTGCACACCTATTTCTCCAGCTCCCCGGGCGCTTTCGGGCTGCTCACTGCACCACCTGGTAGGTGGTTGGGTTAAATGCAGAGACGAATTTCGTCTGTGTATGGGAACATACGCAGATGACAGGAATAGACATTATTATTATAATATAGTATTTTATCAGTTATGCATAGGGCTCATAATAACACATTACCTTTAAATATCCAAAGAAATTTTATAAAAAGACAAAGTGATTACAATCTCAAAGGGACAGAGATATTCATCAAACCACAATTCAGAACCAGCTTAAAGGGACGGTCTACCTCAATTCAGGGAGTTCGATTGTGGAATGTTCTGGAGAGTGATGTTAAAAATGCAAAATCAATGTATACATTTAAGAAAAAGGTCAAAAAGGACTTGCTCAAAAACTATATATGATGTAACTTAGTGTGTTGTATATTACACTTATGTTGACTGATGATGTAGCTTAGTGTGTTGTGTATTACAGTTAGAAAAATTAAGTAGAGTTATTCTTTTGTGATGTAGTTTGTGTATTACAGTTAGAAAAATTAAGTAGAATTATTCATTTTGTGATGTAGTTTGTGTATTACAGTTAGAAAAATTAAATAGAATTATTCATTTTTGTGATGTAGTTTGTGTATTACAGTTAGAAAAATTAAGTTGAATTATTCATTTTCTTATGTAGTTTGTGTATTACAGTTAGAATGATGTAGTTTGTGTATTACAGTTAGAAAATTAAGTAGAATTATTCATTTTGTGATGTAGTTTGTGTATTACAGCTAGATAAATTAAGTAGAATTATTCATTTTGTGATGTAGTTTGTGTATTACAGTTAGTAAAATTAAGTAGAATTATTCATTTTGTGATGTAGTTTGTGTATTACAGTTAGAAAAATTAAGTAGAATTATTCATTTTGTGATGTAGTTTGTGTATTACAGTTAGAAAATTAAGTAGAATTATTCATTTTGTGATGTAGTTTGTGTATTACAGTTAGAAAAATTAAGTAGAATTATTCATTTTGTGATGTAGTTTGTGTATTACAGTTAGAAAAATTAAATAGAATTATTCATTTTTGTGATGTAGTTTGTGTATTACAGTTAGAAAAATTAAGTTGAATTATTCATTTTCTTATGTAGTTTGTGTATTACAGTTAGAATGATGTAGTTTGTGTATTACAGTTAGAAAATTAAGTAGAATTATTCATTTTGTGATGTAGTTTGTGTATTACAGCTAGATAAATTAAGTAGAATTATTCATTTTGTGATGTAGTTTGTGTATTACAGTTAGTAAAATTAAGTAGAATTATTCATTTTGTGATGTAGCTTGAAGGTTAACATTGGTTGAACAAACAGTGAAATAAGGGGCAGATATAATAAGATTTCATCTTCTTTCTGCTCCTTTCATTTTATCCTACTTGTATTCTTGTATCTGATGAAACTGTCTTGTATTGTTCTTTAAAAATGAATGAATAAACATCAAATGATTATGTTTGTACAAATTGTACTTGCCTGTAGAGAGGATATTATTACAGCCTCATATAAAATCAATAATGATGATTTTATCGGAATAGTATCGATATCGGTCGACATCCAGATTTAGGTATCATGATCTGATCAAAAGTTCTTTTTTTTAAGTGGATCGGTGCATCCCTAGTTTTAATGAAACCAACCTTATAGTTTTTTTTTAATATAAATTATGTAGCATTCATCCAACCAAGGCCTTATCAGAGACAAAAGTGTCCCTCAAAGACACAGAACATCCTCAGAGACACTGTGTCTCCTACCCACTTCTTTTGTGTGTTAATCTCCCAAGTCAGGATGAGTCTACATCCTGACCACCCCTGGTTCCATTCTGACTATGATAATTAAATATCTCTGCTAATCAACTCTCTTTTCTGAAAGAGACACCTATGCCCCTTTTCCACTGTTACGGCACGGTTCAGTTCAGCTCGGGTCAGCTCGTGTGTGGTTGTGTTTCCATTACACTTCTGGACCCGTTCTGTAGGTGGGGTCCAGAATCCAACTCTTCTTACCACCTGGTGGTGGTAGTGCTCCCTTAAGCTATTTACTAACCACCACTAGAAGAAGAACACCCTAAAGTCTTTTCCACAGAATGTTGTGGAAGAGATGTCATGCTCTAATAGGCTGTGTCTCAATTCAGGGGCTGCGTCCTCATGAGGACCCAGCCTAGCTGGGCCGAGTAGGCCACGCACTCACAAGACCGGGTGGGCTGAGCGAAACTGCTGAAATGGGACGGTCTAGCCTTCAGGTTTGCCGGCCTTGAAGTGGGTGGGGCGTTCTCTTGAAGTGGGTGGGAAGTTCTTGTGTGCCGCTTGGTGTGTGTGGAAAGAGAAGGGACGCCGCTAAAATATATTATTTATCTGAATACATGTATATATATTAGTGTTTCTGAGCTTACTGTTTGTTAAGAACTGATTACAAATCAGCTTATAAGGGGCGATCTGTTAAAACCCAGAGTGGACCTACGAAATGCAAGCTGTCGAGTAGCTCAACTGGTTAATCAACCTGCGATTGGTGCAGAGATACTTTTCTCGAAGCTGGTTCGAATCTCACTCGGTACGGTTAAAACTTATTTTACGTTTGTCTTTTATTGGATAAAAAAATGAGGACTGAGATTAAAAGGAAGGAGTTTGTGAAACTCCTTCTTTTTTTTATCCAATAAAAGACAAACGTAAAATAAGTTTTAACCGTACCGAGTGAGATTCGAACCAGCTTCGAGAAAAGTATCTCTGCACCAATCGCAGGTTGATTAACCAGTTGAGCTACTCGACAGCTTGCTTTTCACTGGTCCACTCTGGGTTTTAAAAGATTGCCCCTCAGAAAATCCTTGCTACGCACGTGTAAAATAATCTGATTTGTAATCAGTTCTTCAAAAACAGTAAACTCAGAAACACTAATATACTGTATATTCAGCTAACACAATTTTTTTTGTCGTTTCTGAAGTTAAATTTTAATGAGATATATTCGAGCTGAGGTTGTTTGAGATGACTAAATAAAGGTTCAATGAATATTCGCGCTGAGGTTGTTGTTAAAACGAGCTGATGACTCAACAACACACAGCAGCCCCGACTCTGCACGCAGAAAGTCCCACCCCCCCGCGAAATCTCTGCTGGCGCTATGAATTCTGGGATAGCCTCCGTCTGGAAGGATTCACGAATGCATCCTTCGATTTCGGCAGGAAGTAGGCCGCATTCCTCGGCCGCATGAGGAGGAGTCTTCGAATTGGGACAGTCCTCCGCGCGGGGCAATGACGTATGCGGCCGACAAATGCGCACTCATGAGGACGCAGCCCATGAATTGAGACACAGCCATAGAGTACCTGAGATGTAACTTTTAAACCTGATTAATAATCCTCACTTATTGCCTTCCCTGCCTGCTTTAAACCCATGTATTTTCCATTTTAGTATAGATTTTTACAATAAAAATGTATTTAAAAAATGTATGCAAAAAAATCTTCACTTTTATTATTTAGATATGCACAAGGTTCATGTTAAAATTGCAAAACGTCAAACTGTGATCTTTGAAACTGCTTTTACAATAAGCCACAGACTTGAAAACAATTTGGTTAAATTTGTCCTTAAATGTTAAAGGTTTGTCTTTCATTAAATTTAAAAACATTAAAGTATTACTTAGGGGTGCACCGATTTCAATTTTCTGGCCGATCACCGATTTTTAGAAAGTCTGACCTGCCAATTCCGATTTTGGCCGATACCGATTTTCAGGTGTTAAAAGATCAAAATGCACCTTAAAATTTCCAATCTTACTTTATTGTAAATGAAGTTTAACCCAAAAAAAAATAAGTTCATTTTACTCTTTCACTTGTTACATTTTGAAAAACAAAACAAAAATATATAATGCAGCATGTGTAACATTTTCAAGTCAGTGGGTACCGTATTTTCTGGTGTATAGGTCGCACCGGTGTATAGGTCGCATTGTCCAATTATCACCAATAGATTGGAAAATCCCTAGATAGGTCGCACTGGTGTATAGGTCGCACCTACGTTTAGCTCTGCTGCAAATGTCTGCCACAGGAGCGCACAGCAAGGCTTTTAAGAAGATTAACACTTAAAAACAATTATTTGTTTGATAAAAATTATAGCAAATATGTGTCTGAGCTGAACTTTTCCTTAATAAATGAACGTAATTGTGAAATGAGCTGGATTTAAAAATTTGTTTAGCTGAAAGTGATAACAAGCCATATATAGGTTGCACCGGTGTATAGGTCGCAGGCCTTGAAAAAAAACATAAAAAGGTGCAACATATACACCGAAAAATACGGTAATAAGAATTAACACTCGCACAGGTAAGTTTGTCCTCACAGACTTATTCCAGTCACTTTTTTATTAGTGGCAGGTTTTTCTTGATGAACAAAAGCATTTCTGCTTTGTCACCAGACAGGCGACTTCTTTTCTCATCTACTACATGTCCAGCCAACTAAACAGCCGCTCGCTTTCAATGCTTGTGCATGGGGCAGAGAGGTAGGTTCGGGCAAGTAGAGCAAGATGAGGGAAACGATTTTCATTGATCCTCCAGTAGACCAATGGGTCCTGGCTCCTTTCGACAGGAACCTCCGATAGGTAGGTCTGTACCTGCATAGCTGAAGGGCTGGCCAGCTGTTGCTCTTTTTCAATGTTCTCCTTTAAGATTTCATCTTGAACTGCAAACAGTAGACTACACCTTTTTGCTGCAGATTCATCGATGTCAGGAGGTCCCACTTCAGAGGATGTTCCTGCAGCAGGTGTGCATCTGGTCCCCCCCTCTGCTGAGAGGTAGCGATTCTAGGACCTTGTTTTGCATAAACAAAGAAAGATGGGTCAATCATTGTGTTTTGTATACATTAAAATTTAAAAGTTTTTTTAATTGCATGTAAATAAAGAAATGCATTTCAAATTGAAATGCATTTCTTTATTTACATGCAATTAAAAAAACATTTAAATTAAATTTAAAATAAACATTTCTTGATTGAAATTTTCAATCAAGAAATGTTTATTTTAAATTTAATTTAAATGTTTCTTGAAATATAGTAGTAGGCTAAAAGTAATTGTGACTAAAATAGAATATTCACAGTTACTTGCCTTGGATCCAGAATAGTGGCCAAGCTGTAGAGGGGCTCATCATGCTCAATGTTGTTGAATCTTCTCACAACAGCCTCCAGCAATGTAGCTTTGGCTTTACCCATGCCACGGTCTGTGCTTGAGTACTTGATGACGTTCGAATTGTTCGTCAATCCACTGTGCAGTAAAACTTAACATGGACATTAAACTTACATCAGAAGTCCAGATGTCTGTTGTAAAGCTGAGTGTATTTGGATTAGCTTTTAGCAGGCTGTGGGTGTCTCTCGAAACTTGGCTGAACAACTCCGGTAATTAAACATCAGAAAAATGTATCTGACTCGACATATTATATCGTGGGCTCACGTGCTGCATCAAGCTTCTAAAACCTTGGTCCTCAATGACGGAAAAGGGCTGGTCAACTAATGCCATGAAGGGCGGCCGTGGTGTAGTGGTAATGGCAGTCGTCTCCCGATCGGAAAGTTGGCGGTTCGACTCCCGGGACCCGCACCATGTGTCGTTGTGTCCTTGGGCAAGACACTTAACCCTGAGTTGCTCCCGGTAGGACTGGAAAGCACCTTGCATGGTAGTCTGCCGCCACCGGTTTATGAATGTGTGTAGCATTCAATATATGTGTAGCACTTTGAGATTTTCAGTAATGAAAAGTGCGTTATAAATTGAATTAATTATTATAATTATTATTATTATTAACTCCATCACTTTCCTCGTGGTAGCTTTGCTCTTTTCGTTGCTCATAAAAGCTAACAGCGGCCCACCGACTGGCTCTTTGATAGCGCTAGCTTTAGCATTACCCTTAGCAAAAAGAAGTACAGTATACTTAAGTTTAATTTATTTAGTGTATATTTATTTAGTATACTTGAGTACAAGTATAAGTATAAAAAGTACACTTCTCAATGTGTACTTGTAGTATACTATAAGTATGTAGATTTAATACTTCGTTGTACTAGATTGAGAAAAATCTAGTTTATTTTAGTATACTTAAAGTATACTAGTAGTACACTAGTTATTAGACTTCCAATGTACTCGTTGTGTACTTATAGTTTATATTTTAGTTTATTTGAGTATACTTACAGTATTCTAGTAGTACACTTTTTATTAGACTTCCAATGTACTTCTAGTTTATATTTTAGTATACTTAAAGTATACTAGCAGTATACTTTTTATTAGACTTCCAATGTACTTGTTGTGTACTTCTAGTTTATATTTTAGTTTATTGAAGTATACTTAAAGTATACTAGTAGTACACTTTTAATTAGACTTCCAATGTACTTATTGTTTACTTCTAGTTCAAATTTTACTTCATTGAAGTATACTTAAAGTATACCTCTAGTATACTTTTTCATATACTCCCAATGCACTTGTTATTTACTTTTAGTTTACAGTTTAGTTTATCATTTAAGTTAACATTTTTGAATTTCTAAAACTAATACCATGTTGTCATTGAAATTGTTAGGTTACACTTGTAAGTTTGCTTAGTAATACGTGCACAATACTATTTATATGCTAAAAATTATTTTCTAAAGTATTCTGAAAGATGTTAGCCTGGCCCTCGCCTTCCTGCACAGCTCCGCTCAATTCTCATTTCCCTTCACTGCACAGTCTGGGACTTATCCCATAGACAACGATTTCTCCGGTAGATTTTTGACCGGACCAATCAGAGAACAGAAGGGGCGAGTTTTTGGCCCCTAACCCACGCCCCCACCTGTCCCAGCGCAGCCAGCGAGCATTCGCATGTTCTCATTCAAAGCGATGCAAAGCGATGCAGGACTGTTTTATATGTGACACAAATTTATTAATTTCCCCTTCTTAATCCCTTATCTGGAGTTTTCTTTTGTTTTTTTCCCAAAAGTCAAGTAATCGCTCCCTCCTCCCTCCTCCTTCTCCTCCTCACCCTCCGCTGAGTGAAATGAACAAGGAAATGCCTCAGGTTGTCACGAGAGAATTAAAGTCAGGTTTTACGTTGCTGCCCGAGTCCCATCAGATTTCCTGGTCTTCTGGTGTGTTGGACCAGCGCTCCATGGTTTTATTTTATTTTATTAGAACGTTTTATTAACATATAAACACAGAATATGCAGCGCGGCAGCCGGCAGCGAGAGAAAAAGCTGCAGGAGGCGGAGCTGAAGTCAAGTTCAGAAGACCACGGGGGAGCAACGCAGCCAACGAGCATTCGCATGTTCTCATTCAAAGCGATGCAGGACTGTTTTATATGTGACACAAATTTATTAATTTCCCCTTCTTAATCCCTTATCTGGAGTTTTCTTTTCTTTTTTTTTGCCAAAAGTAAGTGATCATCGCTCCCTCCTCCTCCTCCTCATCCTCCTCTCCCTCCGCTGAGTGAAATGAACAAGGAAATGCCTCAGGTTGTCACGAGAGAATTAAAGTCAGGTTTTACGTTGCTGCCCGAGTCCCATCAGATTTCCTGGTCTTCTGGTGTGTTGGACCAGCAATCCATGGTTTTATTTTGTTTTATTAGGACCAATCAAAAAAGGCGTTCAATACAGGATCAACTGGACTTTATTTGTTGCAGAAAACGTTTTGACTTCTGTCCAGAAGTCTTTTTCAATTCTGAATGAATGGAAGCTGTGAGACCGAGAAGTTTTATACAGGCTGACAAGCCACGCACCAACATATGAAATTGGAAACTGAAATAACACCACAACATACCTGAGATAACATGCCCATTCTATTTAAATTGACAAAACAACACATCACAGCTTAACAGAAGGGGGTTTGTAACACATACATGTAAATTGAAAGATCACACCTTAACAGTAGGGGGTTCCCTTGAGGTCTCTGGTAGAAGACACAAAACTGTATGTAAATTGACAAAAAACACCTCCCAACTAACAACAGAGGCTACTCAGAGAACTTTGTTAGTCAAATGATGAACAGATATAAAAATATATTTCATAGCTGACTTTATAGTACGAGGGCTCCTGAGCTCAACTACTCTTTAATATTGTCACGTAGTGGTCAAATCTGTTGCATTTAAAGTAGGTTCGCTTTGACTTCTTCCAAACCT
>JBBPBX010087368.1:2916-14719 GCA_038048925.1 Garcialebias charrua
AACAACCATCACACTTTATGTATTCCTTTTTATTTATCTTACAAAAGTAGGACATAAGACAGGATGAATCATAGACAACATCTTCATCTACTGTATGCTTTCAAAACACTGATAGACTTTTAGATTTCCAGCAGGTTTCTCTTGGACGCTGTTGTCTTGCTTTTACAGGCTTGTTCTTTTCTTTTGAACCATACGAACACTAGCACTACTGCTGCTTTATTTTTTTTCCCCATAGTACTTTAGCTTATTTGTCTGATTGGAGATTTACAATGGTTGGGCAATTCATTCCATCTTTTAGTGGATTGAAGCTATCCATTTACCCTAGTGAGTCGTAAAATGACTGATTGAATTAGCTATTAAGCAGATTGTAAACTATGTTGTGTAAACAAAACATTACCAGAGGCTTATAAATGCTTAATCATTGGTTGGACTTGGACTATTAGTTAGCTTAAATGGCTTTAAATGTGTTTTTTGCTTATTCTTTGGCATTCAAATGGATCTTTGTTCAGCTTTAAGGCAAAAAAAAATAATCAGCTGACACAAGTTCACTCTACTTTTATCACATTGAAAGTCAAGAAATGATATTGTGATTTATCTCATGAACCAAATTAAATGAAACTCAATTCAAGATGGCTGCCACAGCCAAATTATATAAACAATGTCTGGAATTCAAACCGATTTAACCAATACAACAAAGTTCAGTCAGGTCATCTGGATGGTTTTTTTTTTTAGACGTTTTGTCCTTCATCCAAAGGACTTCATCAGTCCGAGGAGCCAGAGCAAATTTTGTCCCACAAGCAGCCTATAGTGGAGCAACCAATTGCTGGTGATGAGATGGTTTCTGGGTCCCGTCCTCTTCCCTGTCAACTCCTTGGCCATAGCCAAAGTGTTTCAAAACAAGTCTATCAATGGTTTGAAAACCTTGGTGAAAACATTGTCTGTGATTCATCCTGTCTTACTGTATGTCCTACTTTTGCCAGATAAATGAAAAGGAATACCGGTACATAGATTTTTTTTAAACCTGGATTATTGAGCATTAACTTTGATGTTTTGATCCAGTTTGGCCATGGATGCCTCAAAGGAGTGGATGGGGGAGAAGGTGGGCCCCAGAAACCATCTTATCATCAGCAAACTGGGAATGTACTGCTTGTGGGACTAAGTTTGTTGTGACTCTTCAGACAAATGATGTCCTTTGGATAAAGGATGAAACGTCTCAACAAAAAAGAAAGAAACCGCACAGATGACCTGACTGAACTGTGTCTGAATTTTCACCTGGATTATTGAGCATGAACTTTGATGTTTTAACTGATTCATGAAACATCCTAAGTGCTAACAAGATGTACAGTCTTTATTTAAAATTTTGCCATCAACTATTTGTAGCCTGCTCAATCTGTCAAGAAAATATTTCATCAACCACTGAATAGATTTGAGCTGAACCTTCAAGTAAAAAAATATGGGATATATGTCTGCGAATGACTGGCTGTGGGTGTCAGCTCTGTCTAACATGGCTGCCACAGACAAGTGACTTTAGAAAACAGGGAAATTGTTAAGTAATTTTGCAGATACTGTGCAAAGATCTGGCGTGGCTGTAGTTGAGTCATTCACAGCACATATTCTGAGTGCGACATCATCTGTGGTATTGCATGAGAATGTACATGATGATATTTCAAGGTTTGACCTTCTCTGTCAACTCTGATTTTATAGGTGTTCAACTTTTTTAAGGTCTAAGAGTTCAGCATAAATGGCAACAAGTCTATTTTATTCTAATCTTGGAAATATCGTTGACCGCACAACAATATACACCACCACAAAATAAAGTTTGCAGCCTTTGCTTTTGGGTTCTAGCAGCAACAGGGCGAGACTGTTTGTGCATTCATGTGAGCGTGTCAGATCATTCAGGTTATGCAGGCAGTAATTAATTCTGCAATCACTGTTAATTACGGGAATGTTTTCCCATTGCCCTCCGTTTTGCAGCAAATATTTATTGCCGTCTGACTGAAAAGCAGTCTCGTATTTCTGTCAATGCTCTGAGTGTGAGATGAAATTAAACTAACAGATAATGAAAGAGAAAGGATTGATGCAGATGGATGTTGTGGAAAGAGAACCGTCGAAGAAATGGAGTGCGTTGGAATGAGCCAGTGAATTAGGATAAAATGGAAATCCATCTCTGCGGTTGTTATCCATTTAGCACGCGTTGAATTTAAATGGTGAAAGCTTTAATAACCTGGTTAAATCCCCACTGCGTGCTGCCAACAGACATGCATGTTCTATTTTGAAGAGTGTTGGCTAAACGAATAATCCACAACAATCAGCCTGTAAACTTAATTGCAATAGTTTTGTCAAGTGCCTCTGAAGAAGTAAACCTCTCAACTTTGCCTCACTGAGCTGGTTTTAATTAGCTTTTGCACGTTCCGAAAAACCAAATGTGGCAAAAATCTTTGAAGATGTGCAAACATGAGAACAAAGATACTATTTTATGTGTTAAGTAAACAATGTCCTCACTACGTCCTAAAAGTTGAGCTAGGTACAAACATGTTCGGTTTTGCAGAATATAGTTGGGAACCTGAAAAGGGTATTGCTCCTCTATCAACTTTAATGCTGCCTGAACCGCAATGTGTACCCTGACAAATGTTATGTAAAAACGACCGGCTTGGCACTGTGATGTGTGCTATTAAAATACTTTTTTGCTGTGTAAGTCACAGTTTTTTGCATAAATTTGAATGCCTGTGACTTATACAGTGAAGCAACGTATTTGTTTTTTACCCATATTTTTAACCCAATTTTTAGCTGAGATCTGACGAGTTCATTCATTCTGACATGGAAAATATTGAACACTACCATTTTTTGCCATTAGAGGGCCCTCAACTAATATGGCAAGTCAAGTGTCTCATTAATAGGTAAAAGTTGCTATTAATGAGATACTTTGCTTGCCATATAAAGCTGCCTTCGTCTCGTTTCAGAACTCCTGGAGCAAACGTCAAATCAGCTAAATTTCGTCGCCCATGCGAAATTCAGCTAATTTGACCATTAAAGTTAATTAATCAAGGAAATGTTCAACTGACACCTTTGCTATTATTTCGAGCAAACAAATAATTGTTTTTAGGTGGTTATCTTGTTAAATTTCGAAGAAATGCACAGCAAGTTGTCCCTCTGTGCTCCAGCTTCCGCAAATAGGCTTTTGAAATGCAGCTGATTTGACTGTTAAAGTGCATTTATTAAGTAAAAGTTTGACTGAGACACACCTTTACTATGATTTTGAGCAAACAAATAATTGTTTTTTAAGTGTTAATCTTGTTAAATTCTTGTTAAAGTCCTCCTGTGCACGCTCCTGCGGCCGCCATTTGGGAAAACCAATCGATTTTTGGCACAACACCGGCCCACATTTCCAGGTTGTCAGCGGTGGCGTGTAATAGATGAGACTTATACGGCGAAGTGACATGTACGTTGGCAAGTACGGTACTTTTATTAGTGTTTCGAGTTACCATGGCGATGTTATTTGCAAACAAAGATGCCATTTTACTCATTGAAAAACACTCACAGAATAAGAACTTCTAACTGCCACAGTGAGGTCTATTGACCAAGAGGGAAGAAGTCTCTGAACAAAACACTTACGTATTAACTTTTGGAGCCATTTTGAATCAAGAGGACTGCCATAGCTAATGCAGAAAACACAACATTGACTATAATTCATTTATTATTTGAGATATTGAACTGAATGTTGGTATGGTCCTAGCTGAAAGAGAGTTGTTTTACATTCCTAATGCAATTAAAAATCCAAGATGGCTGCCTTAGCCCAAAGGGAAAAAATACAATAACTACACTATTTATGAGCATATTGAGCTGAAGTTTGGTTTGGTGTTTTATCATATTCCCCAGGTTACTGTTTGTACCAGTCCCTTTTTAAAACTTTTTACCATATTTATTATTTCATTAACATATATACCATATTTAAGTTTACTTATTGACCAGTTTATTATATTTACTAATTTAAAGTTGATGTGCCAAGTAGTTTACTGTAATTACGGTTTATATTGTAGCATTCTGCTATGGTTGACTGTTGGTCACATTACATCAGTGAGGGATTATGGGTAGAATTTATATTTGTTGTTTTTCATTTTGGCTAGTTGTTTAGCATGTTCTTTTAATGATTAGTCTTCTCTTGTTGGCTTAGTTTGTGTTCATTAAGTGATAGTTGTTTTAGGCTTGTTAATAGTAGAGTGCCGGTAATAATGAGTGAGGGAGGTAGCTCTCACAAAGACCTGTGGGGTTCACTCTTTCTGTGTGTTGAAAATAAAACTTATGAAATGCCAACTGGTGGATCATTACTGATCTACAAGAGCCACACATTTCCTTCAGTAGCTGAGTGTTGATACACCACAGTATATTTACTAATTTATCAAATTTACAGTTTACTTATTCTTACTCATATACAGTTTTGGTTTACTGTTTTTAATATGTTCTCTCTTTAGCAATTTACCATATTTTGTAGTTTTTTTACTTACGTTTTTTTTTTTTTTCATCTTGTCAGCTTTGTCGTGACTCGAAATTTTAGTTAGTTGACAGAGTATGCTGGTGAAGATTGAAAAAGCTCCTTGGATGAGGAGCAGAATGTCTTCTTTTGCAAATAAAGTCCAGTTGTTTTTGTACAGAACGTTTTTGAATTTAGTTGAGAGAAAATTATAACGTGTCAAAAATAAACAAGTTACAATTGTTTGTGGAAAGTCATTCATCAAGTTCATACTGTTCTTCTTTTAATTGTCTTAAATGGTGATGTTGCTACGGTACTTAGTGGTGTTGAAGACGTTTTTTGAAAGAAAAAAAAAATTGGTTAAAATCTCTGCCTCTTACTAAAAAAAAATTGTTTATCAGTTGGAAAGGAAAAAAATGTGAAACATGTCCAAAGTAGTGTAGTCAGGACTTCAATAACATTAAAACAGGGTTAGGTCAGAGGAGGACGGTCCAGACCATCTCAAAATACACTTTAAGTATGTATTTGGCTTGTTTTACACCACCGTTATTTATATGTTGAAGTGTACTCAAACAGAAAAAGTTTTACTTGGCTTGGTTGGTAAACTTTAAACTTAAATTGTAATTTCCTCCCCCTTCCCTCCCCCTATTTCAGCTCAGAATGTCAAGGTTTCATATTGTGGCCTCATTTAAGCTATTGATTAACTTTAACCACGTACAAAAATTTTCCGCCAAAGCACCAATTCGCATCTTGTTTCACAAACTAGATTTTTGAATCAATTTTACCCTGAAAACACATCTCCCCACCCCATCCATTAACTTCCCGTGGCAGCATTGGCCTTTTTGGATAAAGGGCACTGGGCCTTCATTGTAAATAAGAATTTGTTAATTAATCAAAGCTTTCTCATGCATGGGCTCAGATCCTCTCTGAGCTAAAAATGCTTCTCAGAATCAATGCTTGCACCATATGTAACAAAAGCCATAAAAAAAGTTAGTGTACTTTGATACGTTTTTTACCAGAAATGTTTCATTTGTTGATGCGGAAATTCAATGTACGATACATACAAATTTAGCTTTTAGTTACTTTATCTTTAAAAAGGCTTTTACATCAACATCATGCATTCCTCTCATTGATTTCTAGCCTAATGAGTATCTTATACAGAGTATTTAATTTCCCACAGTTTGATGCTAAGTGGAGGTTTTGATTTTCAGTGGTCGTTCCAGTTTCCGTAAGTCTGAAAATCCGGAGCAAATCAGCAGCTTATTGCGGTTGCAACTGTATCAGCTCACTAATAATCAGGAAAGCAAGATGCGAGCCCACTTAATGATCTCAATTTAACAATTACATCACGTGTTTCACTGCGTCTATGCAAATAAGCCATTTATAGTTCAGTTATGCTTAGTTACAACATGTAGAAAGCTTACATCTACAGATGCATCTCTTAGGTTGCCGGTTGATGCTGCTCCCGCTTGTTTGGAATGGAAAAAAAAAATCCTCAACCAGAAGCTTATCCAGCGGGGAAGGAAACTGCCACAAGAGAAGAATGCATGGGACAAGACCTAGTTTCTATGGAAACAAAGGAAAACCTAAAAGAGGTGTTGGGGGTGGTGGAAAAGAAGGATGCGAAAGAAAGAAAGAAAGGAGCAAGATGAGGAGGTGCTGGAATGTTCTTTTGGAGAAGGATGATCATGAAAGGAGGAAACATGCATAAAAGGATTTGAATCTGGGCCTCTCCCCTGTGATAGGCTGTGTTATTTATTCATCACTTGTATGCATGCCATAATATCCTTCAGAACCATGGCCTGTAGCCCCTTTGGTGCCAAAACAACTTATTAAAGTATTTACATAGCCAATACCTGTTCCCACAGTTCATTAATAGGCTCTACGAGGATTTATGGTTTTATAGGTTGCACCTTTCAGTGTCCAGTCAAGGAGATAGTGGTGTGTTCAGGAGCACCCAAGCATCTCAAGTACACCTTAACGCAGCAGGGCAACATGATTTTTCTTATGGAAAAACCTAAGCAACTATGGAAGAGCGACTCCAAACAACGTTGGTTGAAAGAATGGGCTCAGTATGAATAATTAAACACGCTGCGCCAATGGTAGGAATGGAGGAACGGCAGCTAATTAACACTGAGAGGTGAGACGAGGGACAAATGGAAAACAGAAATCCTCTTTCTGCGTTTGCTTAAAAAAAAGTTATTTTAGCTTTTTGGGTGTAAACAATGGCTAGTAAAAATGTGTTGTTGACAGCGAAGAGCTGCTGAACGCATAATTTTCACAAATAGTTGTGGTCTTCAAAGAACACATCGGACACCTATTTTTTTTTTTTTTACAGAAACAGGCTCGCATGCAAAAATACTCGTAATTCTCCACTGATACATATGTTTTCATAAAAAGCCTGTAGATTATTGTGTCCCTAGAAGCTCTCCGTTGGTCCCGATGATGCACATCATTTCAGCCGCTAATAATAAATATGAAGCAAATGCATTCTCTTGACTCATTGCTGCTCTTTCCACACGTATCTTTGCACTACGTCAGATCCACCCAGGATAGCTATTGTTGCCAGAACAGCTGTGGAGGCTTGCCTTTTTCTCCCCCTTCATTTCGCTCCAACCCCACCTACCCATGTGGTCCAACAACAAACACTATGATCAACACCAACAGAAGAGAGGAAAATGCAAGGAAAGCCACAGGGGAGACTGGTAGGGGTACATTTTCATTGTCTATAACACTGGCAGGGCCTCCGTCTCCAAATGTTACCAAGAGCTTTTGCCAAAAGATGTGTGGAAACAACCTCCAAGTTGGATGTCATAGCAAAAGCATGTCACTTTCAAACTAACTCAACTTTGAAATGAAAGTGAATGGAAAATGAAAAAATACAGTGTTGGAGACTCAATATTTAAAGTTTTAGATTGTTGATAGGAATGATTTTTTTTAACACAGCCATAGGAAGGGGCCCCATGTCAGTGCATTCTCAGTGGCAGTCCCAATGGTTGCATCAGAAAGAGTTTCCATTAGCATTAACCTTTTGCCAAATTCAACAAGTGGATCATCAATAAAAGGATCTCTATACTGGATCAGTCAGGGTCCAAGTTAAGACGAATTGCATCCAATACCATTTGTCAACAAGGTGCCGATGAAAACTGGGCTACAGTTGACAAAAACTAAGAAAGACAAAAGGGTTGGCATGCCAGTAGAGGATGCTGGGAGTAGTTTGAGATGGAGGAGATGATATTGAACATATTGCTTTCGGTTTAGAGCAGAACATTTGGATTAAAAAAGCGAGTCAGGGTGCTGACCGTGAAAGACATTGCTCTCCCTTCCCAGTGATTGTAGTTGGCAAGTCTTGGCTCCGTAATATAGACTGAATTTACTTTGTACTTCACAGCATGTCCTACAGTTTATTGATTGAGTCCACACTCCTCATAAACGCTGAAAAATTATCATCATCAGCGTTTTCCTTAGGTTTTTAAAATATTTCAGTGTTTGTGCCATGGTGTTTGAAACCAACCTTAATATGTATCATTTGTTAACAAGCAGACAAACGTTCCTGAAATATTTTCATGTAGGCTTAATCAATACTTTACCGAGTTTGGGAAAGTGTTTTTGTCAATGTTCTTTAGACCGGCTGCTTTTTTACTCATTTTATGTACTTGTGCTTAAGATTCTGGGTGGAGTTTGCATGTTCTCTCCGTGCATGCTTGGATTTTCTCCGGGTACTCTGGATTCCTCCTACTGACCAAAAACATGCATGTGTTTTTATATATTTTTTTATGTTTAACTGCAGCCACACGTCAAAATGGAAGTTGGCACATTGCTTATTTTTAAAGTTCTATACATACATGGTGGCAACCATCTTGGAATTTGAGCAGGTGCCCCAGTTTTTTAAATGAACCTTTCTTACACCAAGATGTAGCCACACACCAAAATGGAAAATAGCGTCTCACTTACTTTTCGAGTTATCATGATGACAACATTCATGTATGGATTAAAGTACAAACAATATTTCCAATTACCCCTTTTCACTTTGTGATCGGGGACAATTAGATGGCAACTTCTGGGTCAAAATGCAAACTCAAACTCCTCAGATTTTACCTCGACAAGCTGTCAGTCTCACAGCTGCATACTAACTCTTTACAACGTGACTCAACAGAAGGCAGCCCCCGAGACATTTGCTGCTAGCAGCGGTTCTATCGACAGCACAACAACCGTAGCTGAAGTGGGGAAAGTCTTAATGGGCTGCCAGTTGACGTTTAATGATGGCTATCACCAACCTCTGCTGCTGAGACCGACTTGACACTGACCCAATCTTTTCTACACACTCTGCTGTACCTGCTGTGCTATGCCGCTCCTTACTCAATCTCCTTCTGATGCTGTCCTGCTGACATGCATAACCTTTCATTGTGGGATCACGAGTAGCAAAATATGCGGAAATGGATGTTTAAACAATTTTGGCCGGCGCTGTGTCAGCTTGGCGTCTGCATTTATGAGTCATTTCCTGTTGGCTTGCAGGCGGGTGCACATATTGAATGAACCCCGCACTGTCCTCTAGAAAGTGAACACTGGGAACCTGTGAATGTGGGGAAACCATCAAAGTTTAATATCCTCAACCAGGATCAAACAGACGCTGATATATGGCCTGAGAGTGTGTGTCATTAACTCGAATGAGCGGAGACGAGAATCGTAGGGGCATTTTTATGAGCAAACCCTTTCCCCCTCCTCTCTGATTTAGAAAGCTGACAGTCTCAGTTGGCTTTAGGAGTCTATTAAATTTAGACTACTTGTGTCAAATCTCAGCATTGATATTCTTCACATTTTGGTGTACAATCTTGGTAGAAAGAAATCCACTGTCTTCCAGATGTACGGTTTCAGATATCAGGACATATTGTTAATATAATAAAACAAAGACCACTTTTGCTGTTGTCATAAAAGTTTAGAGGGAAAGTAGCAGCCATGAACTGCTTGATTAGAGCATATCGACAAATATAACCCTGTCTGACACACAGAGGTGTGCGTTAACTCATTGCTGAGGTGGAAAGGCATCAGCAATGACCTTATAGAAACAATTGTTGCAGCCCATCAGTCTGGAAAGAGTTTAAGGCAATTTGGAGTACATATTATACAGAGAGACAGATTATTCATAAGCGTAAAACTTTTAAGATGTCTGCCAATCATCCCATGAGTGGAATCCACCATGTCAGAGTGACATGCTCGGAGAAATAGGGAAAAAAAATTCTAAGAGCTACATTTCAAGCTCTGCATGCTTTGGCAGGTTAAAAGTTAAAGTTAATGACAGTGCAATATTTAAAACGCAACAAAAAGAAAAGCTTAGACAGGAAAAGCCTCTTCTTTTTAATAGCATGGCAGCCCAATTTGTGTTTGCAAAGTTGGATTTGAATGTACAGTATACGTGTAATATGTTCCCAATTGTCTGTTCCCATACAATGACAGAATTGGTTCTCTGCATTTAACCCATTGCACATTGGATGCACCCAGGTGGAGCAGTGGGCAGCTATTGAGTGCTCGGGGAGTAGTTATGGTGTGATCACACCGAACAGCGTTTCAACTTCCAAAAAGCTCGTCACGCACGCAAGTGGACGCACTTGGTGTCCAGACCTGAATGCGAAACTGCTGCTGGGTGTGTGGGAGGAGCTTACCGGTATACCGAGTCCTCACTGCACTCCGCCAGGCGAGGAGCTTTTTATCTCTGTCTCTGTGGAGCAGACTTGACTGGTCGTGAAGGAATTGTCGCGAACACACAGCTACAATGAGTTTCTCTTCCATAGTCCATGACTCCGCAGGTTTTTTCTGTGTCCCACAAACAATACGTCACGTAGTTGCGCAATCGTTTCCGCGTCACATAGGGACTCTCCCCCTCTCCCCCTGACCCCCTCTCTTCTCCCCCCGACTCTCCCTGATCAACCAATCAGGGAGAGTTGAACGGCGTTTGAACGTTTGAACCGCAAAATCTTCAGCATGGTCAAGGCGTGCTTGGAGGCTGACGCGGGTTCACGTGCATGGAAAAACGCTTTCCATCATGCTCAACACGCACGTGACGTGACGCCCGACACCAAGACGCGGCTGGAAGCGCGTCCCCCATTGACTTTGCATGTAAGCTGGACGCTCCTGCCGTTGAAACGCTGTTCGGTGTGATCACACCATTAGGGATTAAGTGTCTTGCTCAGGGACGCTACGATATATGGAAATGGCGGGGAGTCGAGCTGCAGCTTTCTGGTCCTAAGTCTGCTGCCCTACCTCTACCCCATCTCGGTCTCGCATGTACAAGAATGGTTGGAACAATGTATTTTATGAAGGTGGAATTCAAGTAAATTTGTTTACTTGTAATGCACAGCCCCATGTTTGGCAAAAAAACACACATATCAACATGAATACCTCATTTCAGTTGCGACGCATGGTGGTCGAGGAAGGATGATTTGGGTTTGTTTGGCAGTCATAACCTGGTCATGTTCATTTTAATAATCCAGTAGCTTATTATGTTCTAGTACATAAACCCTATTACAGTACACGGAAATTATAGGTTTTATTTTTTTCTGTGACTGTTGTTAAATAGTGATAAATAATTTTTATATTTTGACACTTGTCTGTTAACTTCTTTGTTTACACACAAAACATAGCACAATCTGTAAATCCATATACCTGCAAATGGTATAATCTGCCACTCTGTTGTCAACGCGCCCTCCCCCACCTCACATTTATATTAATTTATTTGTTGGTATTTTCCCCAGATTCAGTTTAATCAAATGCTGCTTCTTGTGTGAACATTATTTGAAGCATTTCATTTGCCAATTAGCCAGCTGCTCCTCAGTTAAATAATGAATATGCTAATTCTAAAGCTGGGGGGATATGCTATCTTTTGAGTTACAGCAGTGACAATTATCCAAGTCGTGGAGACTCACGGTGAGGTATAGCATGTATGGATCTGCATCTGTATCATATTTACAGTATATATATATGAGCGGATAAAGTGCAGTCTTGTTTTAAATGGATGATTGTTCTCTGTGCATACTGATGTGCTGACCCACCTTTGTCTCAATGGGGCTCTGAGTGCATGTTCCTGACAGTTCTAATTGAAAGCCATGCAGAGGCTGTGAATGCATAAACCCTCTGCTATCATCTGTCAATAGGGGGTGGGGGGGTGGATGGAGTGTAGTCTGCATGAGCTCAGTGACAGATTCTTCTTTAATGTGCTTACTGCAGTGTTTGGAGAAACCATTCAATACATGTGTACCGTGTCGCCACATACAGTATCCTGTCAGCCTATTAATTAGCCTTTTAAACTGCGTCCTACTTATTGTAGATGACAGCTAAAAT
>JBBPBX010087369.1:0-14718 GCA_038048925.1 Garcialebias charrua
GTATAAGCAGTGCTTAAGCTGCAGGTGTTCACACTGTAACGATGAGTTCTGTGATGGAGTTAAGTTCAAAGCAGTCTGCTCCTCAGATAAATAGTGTTAGATTATTATTTTATATATAAATGTTTCTGTTCAGTGCCCTGAGATGACTTCTGTTATGACTTGTTCCTAAATAAACTGAATTGAATTGAAATTAACATGAGATATTTACCGTACACAGAAATATATATATTTTTTAACTTTTAATTAAATACATACCGGTAACATACACAAATACGTACAGTAAAACTTTTTTTTTTCTGAACAATCCCTGTAACACGGCTGGTTAAGCCTACCAGGAAGTCATTGATCGCATTCTTTCACTTGTTACCTTTTAGCTATACTGCTTCCACTGCATTTTATAAATAATCTCCCTCTCCTGTAACATTTAGTTGACAAGGATTACCGGAGTCTGGCTGGGTCTTAGTCTAGCAGTGTTAGCACAAGTGGAGCTAGCACACCAACATTAGCTTCTCCTTTCATGGAAGCAGGGAGAAATAAAATGAAATGACTGAGGCAAGAACAAACGAATGTCATTGATCTGTTACCATATTTGTGGTGAAAGGTTTGCACCCTTTTACAACAGTGGAAGCACGTGAGTTTCGGTAAGAAAATATTTAAATGATAAATATACAAAGAAAATTTGTTAAATAATGACTAGTATTAATTTACACCAAACTTAGTAAACTATCTTCCCTTTCCCTAAATTTTGTTTTCCTCCATTTTAAATTTCAGGATGACTGTATCCAAGCGTTCCTTGAAGAAGCAACTGTTATCGACCCCAGATTTAAATCCATGTTGATTGATGATGAGAATAACATCTGGGACAGGATCAGGGCAGCTGCTGTGGCAGAAAACACTCAGGCAGCCGCAGCAACAACAGCAGAGGTATTTGAATTACACACTAAATAAGTGTGAAAGCAGATATAATTTTTCTGAACAAAAATTACTAGTTTGGTTTGATGAAGTTTTATTGTTTATTAGGAAATTCCTAATAAACAATAAAACTTCATCAAATAAGAATACTACATATATTTTTGGTTTTGGTGAAAGATCATTAAATTATTCATGAACACAAATGGTTTACCCAAATGAGAATTAATAACAGAATTGATAAGGAATTGAATCAATAAATGACATCGATACAGGAATTGATATTGATAATTACTTATCAATTCCCATCCCTAGAGAGGACCCAGGATGGACCCCTGCGGAACCCCACATTTAAGTGTTGCCACTGCAGAACTTAAAGTGTTGATGGAAACACAAAAGAACCTGTCTGAGAGGTAGGATCTGAACCAATTGAGAGCTGACCCTGTGATGCCTACCCACGGCTCCAACCTAGAAATGAGGATCTCATGGTCGATGGTGTCGAAAGCAGATGTGAGGTTCAATAGGACAAGCAGCACAGAGTCACCAGTGTCTGTGGATAAGAAGGTGTCATTAAAAATGGATGGCGGAATACGGACGGATGGACGGCGGTTTTACGTCGTAAGCGGAACACGCTGGAGCGGTGCAGTGAAATGAAGCTAATTTGACGTCTGCTCCATCGAGCAGAATGAAGGTGGAATACGGAAGGATAGACGGTGGTTTTACGTCGTAAACGGAATATGGCGGGTGGACGGCGGTTTTACGAGGTAAACGGAATACGGAAGGATGGACGGCAATTTTACATCGTAAATGGAATACGGAAGGATGGACGACGGTTTTACGTCATAAACGGAATAGGAAGGATGGCGAATGGACCGAGGAGGGCGGCACCACCAGCATCCCAGTAGGCCATAAACACTTTTTGCCCTTCATTATGGCTCCCAAACTTATGTGTTTTTTGATAATTATGTAGGGTACTGTGTTAGGATAGGCCAAGTGCTTGGTAATACAGTACTGTACATGTATATCAGAGTCAGAGTCAGAGTCAGAGAGAATTTATTGTCATTTACACCGCATGTAGTACATGTGTTGAAAACGAGATTATGTACACAGGGTCATGTACACAGACCATGTACACATGTATATGGCGCAGTATGTACGTATATTCCGACTTACGTCTAAAATCGGTTTACGATGCCACGTAGGAACGGATCTACGCCATAAATCGAGGACTACCTGTACATAGAAAACCCAAAAGTTATCTATCTAAGGCAGCCAACAGGCTTGTTGAATCTTCACTTCATCGTAGTCTCCCATCCTGATCAAGCACAATGGTGACAGTGGAAAGGGAAAAAAAATGTTTTAAAAGGAAGAAACCTCCAGCAGAACCAGGCTCAGGACAAATGCCCATCTGCTTTGACCGGCTGGTATTGAGAGGACAGGAAGGAGAGACAAGCGAACACTGAAGGACAGGTCTGGATATAGGTGCATGTGTACCAGAAAGACAAAAACACTTGTCAAGGATATGGGATGCTGCCGTGGAGTTGATCACAATAAGATGTAGGCCGCATTATATGCCACGTGACTATTCAGTGATCGTAATCAGCGTTATTTACATAGCACCCGATGCTAATGCTAATGACGCCCAGGGAGAGATTCATGACTTACTCACCTCGCTGCAGTGTAAATATCCTGAGGGGCTTTTCATTGTTTGCGGGGACGTCAATCACGTGGATCTCCAGGTGTCCCTCCCAGCCTTCAATAAGAACGTCTTCGCAGCTACGAGAGGAGATAAAATACTCGACCAAGTCTTCACAAATGTAAAGGGGGCATACACGGCGAAGACACGCCCAGCGCTCGGATCTTCCGATCACGACTCTCTGATTCTGGCCCCAAGAGAACTCCCTCCACTCAGGCGCTCAAAGCCGGAACAAAGAGAAATAACAATCTGGCCTCAAGATAGTTCCCCCATGTTGAGAGACTGTTTTGAGAGGACAAACTGGTCTGTTTTCAGAGAAGCAGCCACTGATGGTAGTTCAGTGGACATGGAACTGTACGCTTCCTCAGTCCTGGGTTACATCAGTACATGCTCTGAAAATGTATCCATAAAAAAATATGTGAAATCCTACCCGAACCGGAAACCCTGGTTAAATAAAGAAGTTCACGCCTTGCTAGCAGCCAGAGACACTGCATTCAAGTCAGGAGATAAAGTGGAACTGAGAAAGAGCAGGAATGAACTGAAGGATGGCATTAAGAAGGCCAAGGCCACGTATGCACAGAGGATCGAGGGACAGTTCACCTCACAAGACCCACGGAGCATGTGGAAGGGTATTAAATGCATAACAGATTACAAAGGCAAAAACAAACAATGCCCCAGGGACCCATCTCTGCCTGATGCCCTCAATAAGTTTTATGCACGTTTTGATGATCCAAACAGACCTGCTAGCACCAGACTCACCTCATCACCAGATGAAGAGCATCTCAGGGTGTCCGCAGCAGAAGTGAGAGGCAGTCTCAGAAAGATTAATCCTCATAAAGCAACCGGACCAGACAACATCCCAGGGAAAGTTCTGAAGGAATGTGCGGACCAGCTCTGTGAGGTGCTGGCTGACATCTTCACCACCTCACTTGCACTGGAGTCAGTTCCCACCTGCCTGAAGACCGCGACCATCATCCCAGTCCCAAAGAGCTCCACAGTGACTGGTCTGAATGACTATAGACCGGTGGCCCTCACCCCGATAGTCGCTAAATGTTTTGAGAAACTGGTCATGTCCCACATCAAGGCAACCGTCAACATCAATGAGGACCCTCATCAATACGCATACCGTGAGAACCGATCAACAGAGGACGCCATTTCTTCCGTGGTCCACACTGCTCTCACCCACCTGGATCAGAAAGACTCATACGTGCGTCTGCTCTTTGTGGACTTCACATCTGCCTTCAACACCATGATCCCCCAAACTCTGATAGACAAACTATCTACACTTGGACTAAGCCCCTCTATTTGTAACTGGGTACTAGACTTCTTAACAGACAGACCACAGTCCGTGAAGATCCACAACTTCTCCTCCTCCACCATAACCCTCAGCACTGGCTCTCCTCAGGGATGTGTGCTGAGCCCCCTTCTGTTCACTCTGCTCACATATGATTGTACAGCCACACTTCCAGGCTGTCATATTGTTAAGTTTGCAGATGATACAGCGGTGGTGGGATGCATCACAAACAATGATGAGTCCAGCTACAGACAGGAGGTGGAACACCTGGAGAGCTGGTGCAAAGAGAATAATCTTCACATGAATGTGAAGAAGACAAAGGAGATGATTGTGGACTTCAGAAGGAACAAACACACCCATGCCCCACTGATAATAGGTGGGTCTGCAGTGGAAGTGGTCTCCAGCTACAAATACTTGGGTGTACACATGAATGATAACCTCAGCTGGAGCAACAACACCACCAGCCTGATCAAGAAAGGTCATCAGAGACTCTACTTCCTCAGACGGCTGAGACGAGCCGGTCTGAGCAGCCCAGTTCTCACCTCGTTCTACAGGTGTGCAGTGGAGAGCATCCTGTGCTCCAGCATCAACGTGTGGCATGGAGGCTGCACAGTTGAAGAGAGGAAAGCTCTGCAGAGAGTGGTGAAGGCTGCACAGAAGTCTGTTGGAGTCAGTCTCCCCACCATCACAGACATTTACACCTCTAGATGCAGGAAAAGAGCCACCTGTATCATGAAAGACCTCACTCATCCAGCACACTCACTCTTTGCCCCACTCCCCTCAGGACGGAGGTTGAGGAGCATCAAGTGTAGAACCACTAGACTGAGGAACAGCTTCTACCCTGAGGCTGTTAGACTCATGAATAAATAAAAATAAAATTAAAATAAACACTGCAAAATATCACATCATGGTGATGCTGATATGTTTTCTTGTTGCTGTGTTCATCTGTGTTCATCTGTGACCATCTGCTCATACAAACTCATGTTCGTGCTGCTGTTTATTCCCACTATATTAGGCTTAGTGTATTACTAGTTGATGTTTTTCTTAGTTAGTTCTCGATGTTATTACTGTTTTTCTCTTTCATTTGTTGTTGGATGTAACTGGGACCTCGTGTACATAATCTCGTTTTCATCTCATGTACCACATGCGGTGCAAATGACAATAAAGACTCTCTGACTCTCTGACTCTGAAAAACAAAAAACAAAAACAGTTTGACAGTAGCATAGTATTTTGGGTGTCAAATAATGGAGCATGATATTGACAGATGGACTGGCGCAGTGTCTGTACTATTATAGACTCTGTACTGGTCTGCTGTGGAGAAAAGGAAGCTGAGCTGTAAGGCAAAGCTCTCTGTTTGTAGGTTGGTCTATGTTTAATAATAATAATGAATTCAATTTATACCACACTTTTCATTAATACAAATCTAAAAGTGTTATACCCTCAGCTTCACCCTCAGTTTCTACCCTCAGCTATGGCCACAAACTCTGGATAGTGATAGAAAGAATGAGATCATGAATACAGCAGTCAAAATGAGTTTTCACCACAGGGTATCTGGACTCTCCCTTAGAGATAGGTTGTGAAATTATGTTATCCAAGTAAAACTTGGAATAGAGCCAGTATTCTACCACAACCAGAGGAGCCAGTTGAGGTGGTTCAAGCATCTGGTAAGGATGCTCCATGGGCACCTCTCTAGGGGGGGGGGNCCAGGTGGACTGGACCTCATCTGATAACAGACAAAGTGTCCTCAGTCGTCTACGAAATCAAAATCAGCAAAGGCCGCAAAGAGCCAATTGCTAAATGGGTACATCGAAATCAGATCAAACCTTACAAGGCGTTCAATGAATCCACAAAAGACAAAGATCTCACAAACTCACCGACTTCATGGGATAATAAGGTCGCCCAAACACAAGTTAGTAAATAAACTAATCAGGTTTAAACTACCGTATTTCCACCCTATAAGTCGCATTGTCCAACTTGAACTTAGAAACGCTAAGTCTAACACCCACAACAAAAAACTAACCTTAACAACCGTTTAAATCCACAAGATTTAATTTGACCTCGGTTATAAAGTTGAGACCTGTTTTTTCTTGTATGTTGCATTTTGGAATCTGACGACAAGAGTGTGTCGAAGCAGTGAAACGTTGTTTCCTTGTTGTTTAGTCATTACTTCTGTCATTATTTGAGATATTGTTTTGGTTCAGAACACTCCCAGCCAAAAAAGGTTTTGTATTAACATTGGTTAATGCATAATATGGATTTAACTATGCCAACATGTAGTTCGTTTTGTTAAATCTCAATCGTTGAAGAGTCAATGTAGTTTAAAGCTACTCAAGGTACCATAAACTACACTGGTCTCACAATTTCTAAATTGAACCGATTCGATCGATTCTATTCTAGATTATCTATTCATTTTGATGAGTCTCGCCATAGACTTCAAAATTTATTAGGAATACCAAATCCTACGTTCGTCTAAAAGACAACAGACATTTAGACCAAACTATATTTCATTTTATTTTAGTTTAACCTAAACTAAGTAATGAATGGAGGAATAGTTTGGAAGAAGAGGCCTTCGTTACAGAAGCCCTCCAAAATTTTATAGGTATAGATCCCTATATCTAATTTTACAGAATTGATCCACCCCTTAATTGGTAATTGTAGCTGATCTAAACCATGATAGCTTACATACCAGGTGCATATAGGTAAGGCTAATGTAAAATCCCAATCATAAGCCCACCTAAAAAACCACATAATTGCATGACACATAGAACCAGAGTGGCACTGACTGGAAACCAACCAGCCAACAACCTTCGATGTGGGGACCTGCAGCTCCAACGCTTGGTCTTCAACCTTCATCCAAGGGTCGCCTCCTCTGCGTCAATCGAGGGATCCCCTCTACATGCTGATTATAAAAACAATTGTTGCTGATCAATCAACAAAACTAATCGTGGTGGAATTACTGCTGTGGATTTACCGCTGTGGATTATAAGACTTTGTTTTCCAAAGGATTAAAAGCTTACCACAATGGGATTACCTACGAACAGTATGGGATTTCCAAAAACTTTATGGGATTATAATTTAGATTTTTCTCCTTCCACTTGCTGGATTACTTCAAGATCAGAGACAGATCAAGTAAGGCTGGGCGATATGGAAAAAAAATCATATATCACGATATGGACTTTTTTTATATCACGATAACGATATATATCACGATATAAAAAAAAAAACTTTGGTCCAAATTTTTCTTGTACAGGAAAAATTTGGACCCGTTTTTATTTTATTTTTTATTTTATTTTACTACAGATACAGTTACAATTATAAGAATGTGAACAAAAAGAACAAGGAAATTTGGACCAAAGTAGAAACTTTGGTCCAACTTTGGACCTACTTTGGTCCAAATTTTTCTGGGCCAGGTCGGCATGGCCTGTGCTGTCAGCATCCTGCTGCAGGTAAGGCTCTTTCACGTTGAACACTTTTCTACACAGGCTGTTTTCTTTCAGACTGTTTGGAAAATAATTATTTAATCCCCATTCTGATTTTGTGTTTGCCCACAAACTCTAATCTCTATTTTATTTTATGTTTTACTAATGGAGAAAGACTGAATAGCCACTACAATTTCAGAAAAGAAAGCAATTGACATAAAAGTTACATATTACTGTAATTTACATGTCATTGAGTAAAATGAGTACTTGAACTTGAATTAAAGCCTGTCTCTCATTACTTGGTGGGAAAATCTTTGTTGTTGTTTCTCCAGGTTGGAACACATCTCAAGTAGGATTGTGTCCCACTCCACTTTACAGAAACTCTCAATCTTTTAGGTTTCTTGGCTGATGCTTGGTAACTTAAAGCTTCATCTCCCTCCACAGATTTTCAACAGGACTGATGAGTGGAGACTGACGACTTGCTCAATGACTAATTCACTTATTTTTTAGGATCTCCTTTGTTGCCTTGGTGGGTTTAGGTCAGCGTCCTGTATCTTGAGTGTTCTGGCTGAGGGAAGAAAGTTCTGTTCCAGGAGTTTACAGTTCATGGGCCCCATACATTGGCCATCAGTGCAATAAAGTTGTCCTGTACTCTTAATATAATATAAGCTTCATACTACTGTATTTTGTTTCCACCTCCTTGCTTTACTGTGGGAATGATGTTCTTTGGGACATACTCAGCATTTTCCTTTCATTTTAAACACAGTGGGTTGAGTTGATGCCAAAGTGCTAGAGTTTTGTCTCATGTGACCACAGCATTTTCTCCCTAATATTTTCTAAACCATTTAGAAGTTCACTGATAGCTATGGCCCAATTATAAAGGTGTACTGTTAGGCTCCAGGGTTTGATTTGATTGATTTTGATTTGATTTGATGTTTATTCATTCATTTTAAAAGAACAATACAAGACAGTTTCATCAGATACAAGAATACAAGTAGGATAAAATGAAGGGAGCAGAAAGAAGATGAAATCTTATTATATCTGCCCCTATTTCACAGTTTGTTCAACCAATGATAACCTTCAAGCAACATCACAGAATGAATAATTCTACTTATTTTTCTAACTGTAATACACAAACTACATCACAAAATGAATAATTCTACTTAATTTTCCTAACTGTAATACACAAACTAGATCACAAAATGAATAATTCTACTTAATTTTTCCAACTGTAATACACAAACTACATCACCCCTAATTCTACTTACTTTCTTCGTTCGTACGAACATGCCACGTCAGATTCAACAAACTCTTCTAGCCTCAGGAAAAGTGTGTAAATGAGCTGCGCAAATATGATGAATTGCACCTGTTATATCCACCTGCGCGTGCACGCTGAGAGGTCATTTACATAATTCCCACCCCTCAAAACACCATATAAGGCTACGTTTCCTGCCTCAGAGAGCAGGAAGTGTCCATTCATAAAGATGACAGCGAGAAGTATAAAGAAGAACTTTACTGGTGCGGAGATTGAAGTTCTGCTCTCAGTAAATAACTAAATAAATAAATAAATCTGAAATTTTTAGCAACGTCAGCTGTGAATCTGCTTTAAAGCAGAGGACCCACTCAAACGTGCGGCGCGCACGGACCATCCCCGGGGCACGGGGGGTGGGCCCGGGCGCGACGTGCGGGAGGCGCACGGGGGTCGACGTGGGGCGCTCGGCGATCCTCGGCACGCGGCCGGCCCACGGAACTTTGTACCCAGCGGCGTGGCGGTCCTGCTCGGCCGTGACCCGCCGCGGCCCCCGAGTACCCGCGTACTCGTCCGCGACCCGTCCGGGCCGCGGCGGTGGGTGTGAAGCCGCTTTATTTTAATTTAACCAATTTGTGTCGTTGCAGTTAATATTATAATATTATAAATCTGTAATTTTTAGCAGCGTCAGCTGTGACTCTGCTTTAAAGCCGAGGAAAGAAAAGTGCTGTAATGTCATGTCTCCCGTGGGTTGTACAGTCACAGAAATAAAAATCGTATTTATCTCTCCAGCCCTGCTCTGGTTTTTCTTTGGTCAAATATTTTTAATTTTAGTGTAAACAACTGTGTTACATTATAGTTTCACTTATTCAGAAGAGCTGTCGCGCACCGCTACCCCCCCCCCCCCACATGCAAGTGTCCGATGTGTTTTTGAACAAAAGCATTTTAAAATGTCTCGAAACTTCAATTAACTTCATATTAATATTGTAGTGCTATACAACAAAATTAATAGCTGCTTTATTTTAATTTAACCAATTTGTGTCGTTGCATTTATCCATCCATCCATCCATTTTCTTCCGCTTATCCGGGGTCGGGTCGCATTTAATATTATAATTCTAATTCAAACAGAACAGCCTCTTTTCAACATAATTATTAGCCTGGCCCTCGCCTTCCTGCACAGCTCCGCTCAATTCTCATTTCCCTTCACTTCACAGTCTGGGACTTCCCCCATCCACAAGGATTTCTCCGGTAGATTTTTGTTCGGACCAATCCGAGAACAGAAGGCGGAGTTTTGAACGACGTCGACTGACGTCGTCATTCAAAATGGCTGCCGCCACGAAGGAATTTTCAATAAAACAAGGTAAAAAACTATTATTTCTCTGCTGAGAAAAATATATTTCTTAGCTGACGTTATATCAGAAGTGTTCCTGAGCAATCAGAGAGCAGAAGGCGGAGTTTTGAACGATGTCGACTGACGTCGTCATTCAAAATGGCTGCCGCCACGAAGGAATTTTCATCAAAACAAGGTAAAAAACTATTATTTCTCTGCTGATAAAAAATATATTTCTTAGCTGACGTTATATCAGAAGTGTTCCTGAGCTTAACAGTTCCTAAATCAATTCACGAAATGGTCAAATCTGCTGGATTTAAATAGTTTCGGTTTGACATTTTCCAAACAGCCTCGGGTGCGCTACGAAAATAAATGATAAAAAATCGAATTTTATCTCAAATGTTTTATCTAGGCCAACAGTCAGTAAATTAGAGCCATATAATTACACACTGGTGGCAGAAAAAATATCCACCGAGTGGTTTCTGAGCAATTTATCTGATAGCCTGGACCTCGCCAGGCTAAGCTAACAAAACTCCGCCTTCTGTTCTCTGATTGGTCCGTTCAAAAATCGAACGGAGAAATCGTTTTCTATGGGAGGAATGCCAGACCCTAGTCTGAAGCGAAGTGAAGGACAGGGTGTGGTTTTAACCAGGCTACATAATTATAGATTGTGATTCATTTTCAACTCAAAATATCTTCAAACTAATGAAATATAAAGTTATTAGTGAAGAAAATCCGTCTGGATAACAGCAGACAGGCTGTTCGTAAATATACGACAGGTCTGGACCACACGTAAATTTTGTTCGTATCTGAAAAAAATCTTAGGATACGAAAACATTGTTGAATGCCACAAATGCTCCTAAATCACTCGTACGCACAGTTTAAGAACAAATCTGTGCGTACGAAAGGTTCTTGCATGAGGCCCAATGTTACCAGAAAAATTAGATATTGTACTGTTCATTTCTTTGTAAGTGGGCAAACTTACAAGAGCAGCAGGAGATGGTCATTATTTCTTCCGTTAGAAATCTAAAACATGAGGTCTGAATGTTGGTTTCAAGTGATGGAATACTAGTGTGGTTGCATGGTTACATTTCTTTTTCCTTTTTTTCTAACTGTGTTCTGTGGTCAGGACCTTTGCGATGAGATGGCTCTGGTTGATGTGATGGAGGACCGCCTCAAAGGAGAGATGATGGATCTGCAGCACGGCAGCCTCTTTCTGAAGACCCCCAAGATTGTTTCAGATAAAGGTCAGATACTGGAGCTCTGCTGTGTCAGCTCCTATCCTCCCGCCTGACCAGATGTGGCTCAACACATCATTTCTCTCTCTCTTTCCTCAGACTATTCTGTGACCGCCAACTCTCGTCTCGTAGTGGTGACGGCTGGTGTTCGCCAGCAGGAGGGCGAGAGCCGTCTCAACCTGGTGCAAAGAAACGTCAACGTCTTCAAGTGCATCATCCCACAGATCATGAAGTACAGCCCCAACTGCACCATCATTGTGGTGTCCAACCCTGGTCAGTAAGGAGTGGTGGATTTAATTTAGATGGTAGCTCCATCCTCCGTTAACAAAAGCTCAAACGAGTCTTGTGTTTTTGTTTTAAATCAGTTGATATTTTGACCTATGTAACCTGGAAACTGAGCGGCCTGCCCAAGCACCGCGTCATTGGCAGCGGCACCAACCTGGACTCAGCCCGGTTCCGTCAAATGATGGCTGAACGTCTCGGCATCCACGCAAGCTCCTTCCATGGCTGGGTTCTGGGCGAGCATGGCGACACCAGTGGTGAGTCTTCACTGGGGCTTCATGGCTGCGGTTCTGAAGCTGATCACAGGACAGTTAAATGTCTTTCAGAATGGACACTGTTAACCTGATTTGACTTGATTTCAGTGCCTGTGTGGAGCGGCGCTAATGTGGCAGGAGTCAATCTACAGACACTAAACCCAGACATTGGCACTGATGCTGACAAGGAACAGTGGAAGAAAGTGCACAAGGATGTGGTGGACAGGTGAGTTGAGTCAGAGACAGCCTGAGACACACAGTTAGTCCAAACTGGTGAATACACTAACGTCTCTTTAGAACCTGGATTTGATTACCGGTAGTTTTGCTCCTACATTGGCCTGTCACGATAAACAATAAATCAATAATCGCATAATGAATGAAAATTACCAACGTCACTTTCATTTATCAGCTTTTTCATTTCTTCATGTCTCTTTTTACTTAAGACACTGGATGACAAAAGGCTAAACTCTGGTGCTCTTCACTGACCCCTCACTTTCTCTTTAAAATCAATTTTAACCGTCCAAAATTGCGTTTTTGGATCGTTAAAATCAACTAAGCTGAGAAGCTAAGCTACGAGCTAAGCTAACAGGCCAACCTCGGGGGGGAAAGAAAACCTCAGTATTGTCAAAGCTACAAAGCGCCTCCCTCCCATTTTTCTTAAGGAGACGTTGCTCGCTTCCTCAATATCCGTTTTTTGGTTCAAACAGTCTAATGGTGTGGTTACACCGAACAGCTTTTCAACCTCCAAAAAGCTCCTCACGCACGCAAGTGGACGCACTTGTGAATGCAGCGTGTCCAAACCTGAACGCCAGAACGCGAAACAGCTGCTGGGTGTGTGGGAGGAGCTTACCGGTATACAGAGTCCTGCGCACTCCGCCAGGCGAGGAGCTTTTTATTTCCGTCTCTGTAGAGAGCAGACTTGACTGGTCGTGAAGGACTTGTCGCAAACACACAGCTACAATGAGTTTCTCTTCCATAGTACACGACGTCGCAGGTCTTTTTTGTGTCCGACAAACAATACGTCACATAGTGCGCGCGCACCCTCGTTTCCGCGTCACATAGGGACTCTACCCCTGACCCCCTCTCTTCTCCCCCCGACTCTCCCTGATTGGTTGACACCAACCAATCAGGGAGAGTTGAGCGGCGTTTGAAAGTTTGAACGGCGAAATCTTCAGCATGTTGAATGCGCGGTTTGGAGGCTGAAGCCGGTTCACATGCACGGAAAAACGCTTCCCAGCACGCTCAACACGCACGCGACCTGACGCCAGACGCCAAGAAGCTGCTGGAAGCGCGTCCACCATTGACTTTACATGTAAACTGGACGCTCCTGCTGCTGAAAAGCTGCTCGGTGTAACCACACCATTATACTTCCTTCTGGTGATCGAAAAAGGGTACTACACATGAAACAAAATAAGATGAGAGAAAACATTTATTTGAACCAAATATCTATTTTTGTAATGCCACTATCCTCTCCTCATGGCTTTGTCCCTTTTTCTATCTAAAAAAATGATTCTGAAAAGGATAAGAGGCCTCGCTCTTAAAGAGCAACAGCTACGTGCACTCCGCCCATCTTCAAGACGACTGTACGTACAGATTCTCATTGTATCTCGGTACAATGATAGTAAAGCTTATTCTGATTCTTAAATTTGACAATAATTACTAATTGTCAAATTTCAAACAATATTATCGTTTATCTCAATAATTTCTGAGACATTTAATCGCCCAGCAAAATTAGTTATCGTGACAGGCCTACAAGCTAAAAAAGGCTGAGCAGCACAAACACTGTGGGTGATTCATTTGACATTATTAACATGTTGCTTTGCAGTATTATATATATACTGTGTATATATATACTGTGTGTATATATATATATATATATATATATATATATATATATATATATATATATATATATATATATATATATATATATATATATATATATATATATATATATATATATACAGGTATTCCCCGATTTACGAGCGAGATCCGTCACAAGGGGGCGCTCGTAAACCGGAAATCTCGTAATTTGGAACGGCCGCCATTGCTCTCGTAAACCCGGAAGTCCGCTCGTAAATTTCGCCAGCGCACCTAAAAACACTCTATTTTCATCTATAAACTACTTTTGAGTGCATAAAAATGATCGGAAACGTGTGTTTATATGCTTAACTTGCTAACTGTAGTGAAAAAACACATGAAAACTCAGTATTTTTTTCGTTTTTTCCAAAAATTCGCAACCCGGAAGTCCGCTCGTAAATTTCGCCAGCGCACCTAAAAACACTCTATTTTCATCTAAAAACTACTTTTGAGTGCATAAAAATGATCGGAAACGTGTGTTTATATGCTTAACTTGCTAACTGTAGTGGAAAAACACATGAAAACTCAGTATTTTTTTCGTTTTTTCCAAAAATTCGCAACCCGGAAGTCCGCTCGGAAGTCCGCTCGTAAATTTCGCCAGCGCACCTAAAAACACTCTATTTTCATCTAAAAACTACTTTTGAGTGCATAAAAATGATCGGAAACGTGTGTTTATATGCTTAACTAGCTAACTGAAGTGAAAAAACACATGAAAACTCGGTATTTTTTTCGTTTTTTCCAAAAATGTGCAGCTCGTAAGTCTGGGACCTCGCAGATCAGAGCGCTCGTAAATCGGGGACTACCTGTATATATATATATATATATATATATATATATATATATATATATATATATATATATATATATATATATATATATATATATATATATATATATATATATATATATATATATATATATATATATATATCTATATATATATATATATATATATATATATATATATATATATATATATATATATATATATATATATATATATATATATATATATATATATATATATATATATATATATATATATATATATATATATATATATATATATATATATATATATATATATATATATATATATATATATATATATATATATATATATATATATATATATATATATATATATATATATATATATATATATATATATATATATATATATATAT
>JBBPBX010087370.1:0-13250 GCA_038048925.1 Garcialebias charrua
GTATGTAAGATTGTAATGTAGTCTGTAACTTTTCAAACAATATATTTTTAACATATTTCTTCACTCTGTCACTAGATTGATGTTAGAGAGGTAATCTCTGAAAAAAACTAAAAAAAAATATTGTCCCCTTGCTTCTCCAGGTGGTAAATAAGCATTTCTAAAAAGAAAAAGTGACCCGCCATTTTCCAGCCAATAAAAACAAAGTTTGTAACCAGCCAATAAAAACCGAGCTTGAATTTGAATCAGCCAATAAAAACAGAGCTTGAATTTGAATTTTAACAGACCACAAGGGGGCAGAGCCATATATGGCTCTGAGGGGGAGGGATCAGAATGCTTTGCTTGTTGAAATTTTTTCTAAGTGCTGATGTTCTACAGAAACTGCAGACTGAACCTTTAAGTGAGAAACATTTTGTCCCCCAACCAGAGGATTTTATCAGCCTGTGGCCTGCCAACCAGATCTTTCCCATAGGTAGTCTTCATTGCTGTGTTTCAAGCCAAACTCCTGTTGGAATCTCAAAAGCATGCTTTTAACATGTGCAAAGCACAGCCATCCAAAACAATCAATCATCAGGTACAACAATCAAATATTTTAAGCCAGGTGTCCAACTTGCTACTCACAGAAACAGCTTAAGGACCACCAAGGCCTAACTGGTTCAGAAAAAGTGTTGTAAGCTCAATCATCCAGGTGGATAAAAACAAATAAGGTTGTTTAAACTTGTCTACTTTAGTTCTGACCTCTCTCTCTGGTGTGTTTGATGGCTCTCATAATTCTTTTTGATCACTAATAATATGTAACAACCATCTGGGGTTCACAGGAAAGTTGGATTCATGCTCAGATTAAAATACAAGGATTTAATGATTTTTTATTGTCATACCAGCTCACAATTGCATTGTATGAAATTCAGACTCAGGTCCCAGATCAAGAAGCCTAACAATTAAATCAATAAATACAAATAAATTAATAAACACAGGTGGACTCTGTTTAATAATGAGGTGACTACTAAATGTGATTAGGTGCACTGGATTTAAGTATGGCATCCTAAAGGGCGCTGAATACAAATGCATGCCATTATTTTATTCCATCCATCCGTCAGTCAGTCAGTCAGTCAGTCAGTCAGTCAGTCAGTCAGTCAGTCAGTCAGTCAGTCAGTCAGTCAGTCAGTCAGTCAGTCAGTCAGTCAACCAGCCAACCAGCCAGCCAACCAACCAACCAATCAACCAACCAACCAACCAACCAACCAACCAACCCAACCAACCAACCAATCAACCAATCAATCAATCAATCAATCAATCATATTCTGGAGTTCCAGAATCAAATAGCGGCAATGGCAGCTTGAGCAGGAAGGTCCAGACATCTCTTTCCACAGACACCTCTTTCAGCTCTTCTGGGAGGATTTCAAGGCATTCCTAGGCCTGCTGAGAGACATAGTCTCTCCAGTGTGTCCTGGATCTTACCCAGGGTCTCCTCCAAGTTGGACATGCCCAGAAAACCTCTCTTGGGAGGCATCAACATTAATCACCGGGCTCCTCTTAATGTGGACGAGCAGTGGCTCTACTCCATTTCTCTTCCAGACAAGAGAACTTCTCATCCAATCTCTAAGGGACAGTACAACTGCCCTGCAGAAAAAACTCTTTCTGATCACTTGTATCTGCAATCTCATCCTTTTTGGTCACTATGCATTGTTTGTGTCCAGGTGTGAACAGAGATACTCGCCTTCTAGTCCAGCTCCCTCGGCACCACAACCAGTGAATCGGCACAGTGTGCAATGCTGCAGAAGCCCCACCAAGCCATCTGATGATGTCACTTTCCTTTCATCCCTCACTCCTGAACAAAACCCTGAGATACTTCAACTCCTCCACTTGATGCAGAACCTCACTCCCAACCTGGAGACAGAAATCCCCCCATTTTCCAACTGACAACCATGGCCTCAGATCTTCGCCTGCTTCAAACCCAAAACGACCCATCCAGTTCCGTGACCTTGAAAACATTTCCCTTGATGTTCTGTCTGCTGATCTTCACACCCTGACCGCTGTCAATCATTCATCTGCAGATGACTCTGTGGATTACTACAACCAATCTCTTCGGGAGCTCCTGGACCTACACGCCCCCTTGAAGACAAGACTGGTGTCTTTCTCGCGTTCAGCCCCTTGGTACACTGATGAGCTGCGCAAGATGAAGGCAACTGGCCGTGCTATTGAGAGACGTGTAAAATCATCTGGTCTCTCTGTGCATAAGCAGGCATATAAAGAACATCAGAAAGCGTACGCCTATTCTCTTAAAGAAGCACGCTCCAAATATTATTCTAACATCATCAACACCTGCCCTGGAAACTCTAAACAGCTTTTCTCCACAATAACTCGTCTGCTTAATCCCATTAAACAAACTCTTGAGGACTCTGCTCAAAAATGCGACCTGTTTCTTTCGTCTTTTAAAACCAAAGTTGACACTATCAGATCTCAGCTCCACAACCTCCCTGTTCTCAGTGTGCCACCTACCCGTCTGCATTCTGGGACCCTAAACAGCTTTGACGAAGTTGTTCAGAGTGAGGTGGAGGCCATCATCAAGAAAATGAAGCCTTCATCCTGCGCCCTGGATCCTTTCCCCTCGTCTCTCATAAAAACCAATCACTCTGCAATAGGCCCACTAATCACTCAAATAATAAATCAGTCTCTACAATCTGGTCATGTTCCACTGCCTCTAAAAACTGCCATCATTAGGCCTCTTCTGAAAAAATCTAATTTGGATCCCGACATTTTTTCTAATTACCGCCCAATTTCACACCTCCCTTTTCTGTCTAAAGTGCTGGAAAAAGCAGTTGCTGCTCAGCTGCAGGACCACCTACAACAACACTCCCTGTATGAGAAGTTCCAGTCTGGATTCAGGGCAGCTCACAGTACAGAGACTGCATTGCTGAGAGTTACCAATGATGTCCTCTTGGCTGCTGACACTGGCTCTCCCTCCATCCTTGTCCTCCTTGACCTCACTGCAGCCTTCGACACTGTGGACCATAGTATCCTCCTCCACCGTCTTCATGTGGAGGTCGGTCTCTGCGACACAGTCCTGGACTGGTTCAAATCTTTCCTCTCCAATAGGCTGGAATGTGTTAGTCTTGGCAACGCCACGTCCCAGACAGTTTGTGTCTCCTGTGGTGTCCCTCAGGGGTCAGTTCTGGGGCCCCTGCTGTTTTCCCTTTACATGCTGCCTTTAGGTCAAATTATTAATCAGTTCAACATTTCTTTTCACTGTTATGCCGACGATACACAGCTTTACATCAGGACTGGAGCATCCTCATCTTCCACCTTGTCATCTCCATCTTCACTCACTGCCCTCTCTGCCTGCCTGGAGGCAATTAGGGCATGGATGAATCAGAACTTTCTTCAATTAAACTGCTCCAAGACTGAGGCCATACTGATTGGCACCCCTCACCAGGTACAAACATCTACTATAACAACAATTTCCTTTTCTGGACAAGTCATCCCCCTCTCCACCTCTGTTACTAATCTTGGAATAAAAATGGACTCCAATCTTACATTTGAAAATCACATTAAGCATCTGTTTAAAACTTGCTTCTTCCATCTTCGAAACATCTCCAGACTTCGCCCATCCCTAACTTTTTCCGATGCTGAGAAGCTCGTCCATGCTTTTGTCTCCTCCAGGCTCGACTACTGCAACTCCCTGTTTATTGGAATCCCTGGCAAAAACCTTCAGAAACTTCAATATATTCAAAACAGTGCAGCAAGGATCTTGTTGAGAGTTCGTAAATTTGAACATATTACGCCCATTCTCCATAACCTTCATTGGCTTCCTGTCACCTACAGAATTCAGTACAAAACTGCTCTCATTACACATCAATGCTTACATGGAGCTTCACCAGATTATCTGAAGGATATTCTTATTCCATACTCATCCACCCGGTCGCTGCGGTCACAGAACAGTAATCTCCTTCACATTCCGAGAACCAAATTAAGGACCATGGGAGACCGGGCTTTCAGTGTGGCTGCCCCCCGCCTGTGGAACTCTCTTCCTGACTGTCTGAGAGCCCCACAGTCTGTGGTTGACTTTAAGAGCGGCTTGAAGACCTTTCTTTTCAACCGAGCATACTCTACCTCCTCATGATTCTACTTTTGATCTTAGTTGATACTGTTATTGATTTTACTTGTTTTATTACTTGTTTTATTGACATTTAATTCTGTTGCACTTTGTAGCACTTTGAGATTTTCATTAATGAAAAGTGCGTTATAAATTAAATTCATTATTATTATTATTATTATTATTATTATTTAGTGCTGATCCTCATCCCAGCTGCTTCACACTCACTCACCTACATTGCAAACCGCTCCATTGAGAGCTGGAGATCAATGCTCAGTGATGACAACAGGAGCACATTGTCTGTCAGTGTCAGAGATGGAATCCTTAGGTCAACAAACCAGACACCCTTCACCCTCTGATTACATCAAGAATATTTTTCCATAAAAGTTATGAACAGAATTGGTGACAAAAGGCAGTCTTGACAGAGTCGAGCTACCACCCTGAAAGTGTCCAACTTACTGCCAGCTAATGTGACTGAAACTCTCGCACTGCTTGAATAGGGACTAAATGACCTGTAGCCAATGGACTCATAATCCCTCATCCATCACCCCCACAGTGTACCTCAAGGAACAATGTAGAATTCCTTCTCCAAGTCCACAAAACACATATAGACTGCTTGTGAAAACTCCCATGCCTCCTTGAGGACCCTAGTCAGAGTAAAGAGTTGGTCCAGTGTCCTACAGCCATGACAGAACCAGCATTGTTCAAACTGAATCTGACATTTGATCATCAATCCGATTTTCTTCTCCAACATCCATGAATAGACCTTATTGGGGAGGGTAAGGAGGGTGATGCCCCTGTAATTGGAACACACCCTCCAGCCTTTTACAAAGTGTATTTTGAAGATGGAACCCAGCATCTCAGTCTGCCAATACTCCCCACGATGACCTTGTGATGTTGCAAAGGCATATTCTTTAAGCCAGCCCAGCAACATCTAGATTCTTGAGGAACTCAGTGCAGATCTCCTCCATCCCTGGAAGCCTGCCGCAAGAGAGATGTTTTATTACCTCAGCAAACTTAGTCCCGGATTTGGATGGACCAATCCTCAAGTGCCCCAACTCAGCTTCCTCCATGCTCGTGGGATGACAACATCATTGGGTACAGTAAACAGCACCCTCCTTCATTATACACAGTGTTGGTAAAGTCTGACAGTCTGACTTTTTTCTTTCAAACTTTATTCATTATTAAATAATAAAATAAACAAAATAACAAAAAAATGTTAGCCAAGGGGAATGCACATACTGTATAAACACCCATCCATCTATTATCTTTAACCTGCTTCTTCCTTTTTAGGTCACGGGGGTCACTGGTGTCCATGTCCAGCAGTCACTGTGTGAGAGGCAGTGGACACCCTGGGCAGGTCTACAGTCCAGCACAGGGACACATAGAGACAAAAGAGACAAACAAACATTCACTCTCTCACTCACACCCAGATACAATTTAGAGTTACCAATCAGTCTAACATGCATGTTTTTGGTCTGTGGGAGGAAACCATAGTACCCGGAGAAAACCCATGCATGCACGGAGAGAACATACAAATTCCACCCAGAATGTCACTCCACCGGATGGGATTTGAACGGGTGACCTGCTTGCTGAGAGGTAGCAGCTCTACCAACCATGCCACCCACATATAAACATATTACATTAAAATAGATAAAATAATATTAAAAGTCAGTCTGAGTGTTATTGTGGACTGTTCAGTGCAGGTGGTGGTATCTCATTCTGCACTCCACACCAGAGGAGGCTCTGTTCTGAACGTAGTGTCTAAAGAAAAAAATGCATTATAAGCTATAATATGCTTTATTTAAAATAATGCGTTATAAAAAGTGATAACTGGAGGTGTACCATGATTTTCCTCAAAATACAGTCATTTTAAGCTGTTATTACGATTCTTCAGTATTTTCCCTCGGGCAACACTGGTCACACCCCACTAAAGTCCCCCATCAGAATAAAGGAGTCCACATCTGGAGCAGCTTCCAGCAATCCTGCCAAGGACTCAAAAAAGGTTGGGTACTCTGAATTGCTAGGCACAAACAAGTTAGAGTAGGTAATCACACCTAAAGGTGTGGGGAAGCTACTCTTTCATCTACCAGGGAGAAACCTTAACACACAGGCAACTAGCTGGGGAGGTATAAGTAGATCCATAACACCTCATCATGGGCAACTTCAGAGTGGAATAGGGTCCAGTCCCTCTTAAGGAGATTGGTTCCGAAGACTATGTCATATGTAAACCCCAGTAATGTTTATATACAGCCCAACTGCAACTGTTGTTGAATACCTCTATGATCTATCACACATAATTCCAGCAAAACACTTTGTAATATGACTTAATATGGAAAACATTTTTTAAAGGCACCATATTGTCTAGACATAAAGAAATACATATTTCCCATAAGTCAAGCTTAGTAAGTGGCTTGGGGATGTCATATTCAGTCAATGTAATTTGGACAACAGCTATGATTAAATAAACCAATCTGAAGTTATTAAATGAATCAGTAGACTGATCAGTCAAATCATAATTTAATAATAACGTTGCATTGTGTTGATGTTACCTGAAAAAGTAGAATGCTATGAGCATTACAGCTCCAAGAAGAGCTCCAACGGTGACTCCGGTCAGTGCCGATACTCCCAGTTCACCTATACGGGAAAACAGCTATTGGTAAAAACATACTGAAATAAACATACTGAAATTCAATGTATTTGTCTCTAAATCTTGTTGATGTTGTCTCTTGGACCGGAATATATTTACATGATTTTTGAGGCCGTTCTAGGTTTGCTTCATGTCTTCCTTTTATTGTAAAATATTTACTGTCAAATGCAGACAGGAGCTGAAGAGTTTTGTTCACTCCAAAGTAGTTGGCTACCACCTGTAAGCCAGAAAATCAAATGACCATGTTGGATGATTCTTCCTCTTCTGTCTGGTTGAGAACATGCTAGTACTGTTCAAATTCTAACAAGGTTAGAGCTTGTTATATTTATTTACCTGGATAAATGAGTGCATCAGGATACTTGTTAAAAATGTTATGTTTGTGTGACGAGGTTGACATTTTGCTTACCTCGTAGCTACCTGCTTCAACATTGGTCATGGCCATCAAAGAAAAGTCTCCATTTCTGTCTCCATTGGCATCCATGGATACCTGGCCAGCAATTCCTGTTCATTGTCATGAAACATAACGTCATAAACCAGACTGTTGATGTAAAAAAATATATTTAAAATTATTTACACAGGTTAATCCCCTTGAGTCATGAGGACTCATTTTTAAGAGAGGCCTGTTTTAGACAGACAACATACAGAATACTGTACAGACAACATATACAGTAGAGTCAGTACATACAACAATAGACAACAATAAAAAGCTATAAAATTTAAAAAAAGTGTTATGAAAACAATAAAATAAAGCTGCCTCATAGAACTAAGTAAAATACTAAAAACAAGACTATATTTGCTTTGATTTTTCTAATGGTCTTATCAATTGTTTAATATCTCTTGAAGAAATCCAAGTGGACAGCTTCATTTCTTGTTGCAGGGTGTTCCAGTTTACAGGAGCAGAGTAAGAAAAGGACTTTTTCCTGAATTCAGTTTGCAATGAGGGAATGCTGCAGGTAATGATGTCCTGGGAGCGTCCACTGTAGCTGCACTGACGATGTGACATGTGGGAGGAGATATACGAAGGCAGCAGACCAAGGAGGGATTTATAGATGAAAATGTACCAGTTCGAGATCCTACGTGTGTATTATATATATATATATATATATATATATATATATATATATATATATATATATATATATATATATATATATATATATATATATATATATATATATATATATATATATATATATATATATATATATATATATATATATATATATATATATATATATATATATATATATATATATATATATATATATATATATATATATATATATATATATATATATATATATATATATATATATTATATATATATATATATATATATATATATATATATATATATATATATATATATATATATATATATATATATATATATATATATATATATATATATATATATATATATATATATATATATATACAGGTAACCCCCGACCTACGACCCCATCGACCTGCGAACCACGGGACCTACGAACATATCATATTTAATAAAAATATGAATTTAAAAAAAAAAAAAAAATTTTTTTTTTTTTTTTTGTGTTTAAATGTTCTTAATTTCATGTGTACATCACTTTGTTGCAGCTCTGGTTGTTTTAAAGGCTTTATAAATAATAATTATGATAAAAAAGATCATTTCTGATCATTTTTGAGCAATTTTTGAGCAATCTTGGGCAACAGGAAGTAGGTCTTCAGTTTACACGGTCACAAATTAATGTAGAACACCGGACGCTATTTTAGGTTCAGTCACTGGGGTCTCCGGTCACAAATTAATGTAGAACACCGGACGCCATCTTAGGTTAGCTGCCGAGAGCCGGACGAAGACTGGTGACCAGGATGGCTTCATATGGATTAATTACTAGCTGGAAACGTCTCTGTGAACTTTGTGGATGTCTCAGGCAGCAGCGGATTTATCGCCGATCGTGCCAGGCCGCCGTGCGAACACCTCCGGCCGGCCTGGCTACACCTCCGGCCTGGCTAGCTCCAGAGCTAACACTGGAGCTAACACGGGAGCCGGCCTTTTGAACACTGGTGACCAGGATCGCATCATATGGATTAATTACTAGCTGGAATAGCTCTGTGGACGTCTCAGGCTGGAGCAGCGGCTGGAGCAGCAGCTGCAGATTGATCGCGCCGCCGCTCCAACACTAGCTCATGGCTTGGCTAGCAGAAGCTAGCCAGCTAGCTAACACAGGTCTGGAGCAGCTGCGGTGGCTTGCCGGCCCCCGCGCTGCTTGGCCCGAAAACAATCAACGCATGGCAACCTATGTCGGCTTTGACCATCTCAAAGTAAGAAAATATATTTTTATTTATTCTGTAAATGTGAATAGCAATGTTTAACATTACAGTACACTACTTTACATGCTTAAATGTGTGCGCGCGCTCCGTTAGCATGATAAATAAAGGTTGAATGAATGAATGAATGAATAATTTTTTTTTTTTAAATATAATTTTCACCCCCTACCTACGAACGGATCGAGCTGCGAACGGTTCTTAGGTCCCAAACTCGTTCGTAGGTCGGGGGTTCCCTGTATATATATATATATATATATATATATATATATATATTATATATATATATATATACATATACTTGTATATATACACACATACATGCACATATGCATATGTATGTACAGTACATGTATACATATGTGTACGTGTGCTTAGATGTGTATGTATGTAAACACATATATAGGTTATTCATGAATTTAGTACTCCCTACCACCTTGTGCATGTGCATATTTGTCATTTTTTCAAATTTGTGTATTCTGCTTATGTTTTTATCATTTCATATGTATTTTTTTCTGTATAATTAGAACATGTTATGGGATGTCTCTGTCTGTCTGTCTGTCTGTCTGTCCGTCCGTCCGTCCGTCCGTCCGTCCGTCCGTCCGTCCGTCCGTCCGTCCGTCCGTCCGTCCGTCTTTCCGTCCGTCCGTCCGTCCGTCCGTCTGTCTGTCTAGACATTATTCAAGTACAGTGGGGCAAAAAAGTATTTAGTCAACCACTGATTGTGCAAGTTCTCCTACTTTGAAAGATGAAAGAGGTTTGTAATTTTCATTATAGGTACCGGTACACTTCAACTATGAGAGACAAATTTAGGAAAAACAATCCAGGAGAATGTAGGGTTTGTAAAGATTTTATTTGTAAATTATGGTGGAAAATAAGTACTGTATGCGGTCAATAACAAACAAGCAAGATTTCTGGCTCTTACAGACCTGTGCCTTCTTTAAGAACCTCTTCTGTCCTCCACTTGTTTCCTGTATTAATGGACATGTTTGATGTCATTATATGTAAAAAAGACACCTGTCCACAGCCACAAACAGTTAGACTCCAAACTCAACCATGGCCAAGACCAAAGAGATGTCAAAGGACACCAGGAAGAAACTTGTAGACCTGCACCAGGCTGGGAAGAGTGAATCTACAATAGGCAAGCAGTTGAATAAATCAACTGTGGGAGCAATTGTAAGAAAATGGAAGCCATACAAGACCATTGATAATCTCCCTCTGTCTGGGGCTGCACGCAAGATCTCATCCTGTGGGGTCAAAATGATCATGAAAATGGTGCACAAAAATCCCAGAACTACACAGAGGGACCTGATGAACGACCTGCAGAGAGCTGGGATCTAAGTCAAGACAAGTCAAGTCAACTTTATTTATAGAGCACATTTAAAACAGAAACTGTAAAAAATAAAACAGAAACTGTTATCAAAGTGCTTAACAACAACATCAATGTGAGTAAAATTAATGAAAAAATACTACAAACTAATGATAATACTGAAGAATTTACAAAAGCATTTAAAACATAGGAATACACAACAAAAAACACTAAATCAACTCCCACTGCGTGAAATGCCTGCGAGAACAGATGTGTTTTAGCAGAGATTTGAACTGAGGAAGGGAGGTGGCCTGTCTGATGTCGGGGGGCAGGTTGTTCCAGAGTTTGGGGCCCACAACTGAAAATGCCCAATCTCCTCTGAGCTTCAGTCTTGTTTTAGGAACAGCCAAAAGCAGCTGATCAGATGATCTCAGGACCCGAGAGGGAACATATGATTCCAGTAGCTCGGAGAGATAAAGGGGTACAAGGCCATTTAGGCATTTGAAGAATAATTTTAAAGACTATTCTAGTACGCACAGGGAGCCAGTGAAGGGAGGACAAAACTGGTGTGATGTGTTCGGATCTATGAGTTGCGGTTAAAAGCTGAGCAGCGGCATTCTGGATGAGCTGGAGACGTGAGATGGAGGCCTGGCTGACCCCAGCATATAGTGCATTGCAATAGTCCAATCGGGTCGTGACAAAGGCATGGACTAGTTTCTCAAGGTCAGGTCTGGACAACACTGGTTTGAGCTTAGCTACCTGTCTTAACCGGAAGAAGCTTTTCTGCAGAACAGAGTTGATTTGTTTGTCAAACTTGAAATCAGAGTCTAAAACCATCCCAAGATTTTTACCAAACTACTTAAGATATGGCTGAAGAGAGTCCAGGTTGACATGATCAGAGGTGGCCTTTGAGCCAGGGCTAAAGACAATGACTTCAGTCTTCTCATCGTTAGAACTTAAGAAATTTGAAGCCATCCAGGCTTTAATGTTGACCAGACATTTTAACAGAGGGTAAAGTAACAAAGACTACCATCCGTACAGGATCACTACGCAGAGAGGGACTCAAATCCTGCAGTGCCAGGCTTAAGCCAATACATGTCCAGGCCCATCTGAAGTTTGCCAGAGAGCATATGGAATATCATGTGGTCAGATGAAACCAAAATAGAACTTTTTGGTAAAAACTCAACTCGTCATGTTTGGAAGAAGAAGAATGCTGAGTAGCATCCCAAGAACACCATACCTACTGTGAAGCATGGGGGTGGAAACATCATGCCTTTGGGGCTGATTTTGTTCAAAGGGGACCGGATGACTGATCCGTGTTAAGGGAAGAATGAACGAGGCCATGTATTATAAGATTTTAAGCCAAAACCTCCTTCCATCAGTGAGCGCATTGAAGATGGAACGTGGCTGGGTCTTCCAGCATGACAATGATCCCAAAAATGTTGCTCGGGCAACAAAGGAGTGGCTCTGTAAAAAGCATTTCAAGGTCGTGGAGTGGCCTAGCCAGTCTCCAGACCTCAGCCACATAGAAAATTTGTGGAGGGAGTTGAAGGTCCATGTTGCCCAGCAACAGCCTCCAAACAGCACTGCTCTATTGGAGATCTGCACAGAGGAATGGACCAAATAGCAGCTACAGTGTGTGCAAACCTGGTGAAGACTTGGGAAACATTGGACCTCTGTCAATGCCAACAAAGGTTATATGTTACAAAGTATTGAGTTGAACTTTTGTTATTGACCAAATACTCATTTTCCACCATAATTTACAAATAAATTCTTTAAAAATCCTACAATGTGATTTCCTGGATAATTTTTCCTAATTTAGTATCTCATAGTTGAAGTGTAGCTATAATGAAAATTACAGACCTCATTCATCTTTCAAAGTAGGAGAACTTGCACAATCAGACTAAAGTACCTGTAAATACTTTTTTGTTGTTTAACGTTTAATGTTTAAAACCATTCCTTTTTAACTGTTTGTACAAAGTACTTATATTATTTTACTTTTGTTTTTAATCTTATGTTTGTTGCTAGTATCCTTATTTTCATTTTTATTGCATTGTGTGTACAGCACTTTGGGACTGCAAAGTTTGTTAATATGCTATGTAAAGAAGTTTGAGCTTTGACCTATAAATGTAATGTATTCCTCTTGAACCAAGTACCTGGTAGATTTTGTACAAGTTGCACAACTTCAGTCCTTCTTCATGCTCTGATGAAGAGCAAGGGCCAAAAATGTTGTGCCAAGTGTAAATTAATCTTGTCCTGAAGTTTTACTTGAGTACTTTAGATATGTTTTTGGAGCTTACTTTGAAGGTTACTGCAGTATCACAAACAAATTTAATAGAAACGTACATTCTGTTATACGTTTAAATCGTTTTTTAGCATAAAGGTTTCAAAGATTTCAACAATGTTTATTTTCTTCAACTAATCTGAATATTCAATAAACCACACATATTAAATGAATAGTAATGGTGTTATGTACCTTCAAATGTCGTGTTCCACATGTGTGAGGTGATCACTGTGCCGTTCTTCTTGTTGTATCCATTCTTCATGGCCTCGTGTAACGCAGCAGCATACAACAACATGGCATCATGGAATCCCTCAACAAACATGTTTACCTAATATGAAAAAAAAAAATATATTGAAAAGGAAATTATGTTACAATATTTGCTGAAGATAAGTAAACTTACATTACTTTGTATCCTGAAGAAATAATTAGAGGGATGAAAACACACAGCTGTACAGCTGCTGTTTCTCTAATCCACACAGTCAAAGCTAAACACACAGGATCAAATATACCGTACACATGCAGTATCTATATACAGTTCAGCCCCTTGGATGTTTTATGCTTTTACTGCTGTCATAAATCAATCAGGGATATAAATTGATTTTTTTGCCCC
>JBBPBX010087371.1:0-14718 GCA_038048925.1 Garcialebias charrua
CCAGCTTCTACACTGATTGAGAAGAAGATGGTCTCGTATTTTTTAACATTCAAAATTCAACTGGTTAGCCTGCGAGCCTCAAAAGGAAATGAAGATCCACTGCAAGCACTTGGGAGACATTTGCAGGTGTTTGGCGACACAGCTGCGACCCGGTGAGATACAGTGTCAGCCCTTGATGGAGAAACCTCTGTTGGTCTTTTGTGATTGGTCACCAGGTTTGTGCACATTCCAGGAGGGATTTCAACCCACTCCTCAGAAACTCCAAATCCTTCAGGTTTGTTAGCTGCAGCGTGCTAACTCCGAGGTTCAGGTCCCTCCACAAACATTCTCCAGGCCTGAGGTCTGAAGACTGGTCAGACCACTCCTTCACATTGAAGAGCTGCTTCTTTTCTCACTTTCTGTGGGATTCCTCACTCTCTCCACACCTGCACCTGGTTTGGAGGACTGCCCTGCAGAGTATAAAACTCCTGCCAGATGTTCTTCTGACGCTGGGACGTTATGACCTTACATTAAGTAATGGACAGCCGGTAAACCTGTTCCTCAACAAGTTCTACCAACCTTTGGTTTCTTCTCCAGCGACTTCCAAGTCCTGTCTCTTTGAGTCTTCCAAGACCTCCTCGTTCAATTGTGGCTTTTCCTTGACATCATCTCGTCTCTTCACCCATCCAAACATCAACCAGCTCCTCTCTCCACCAATACGTATCTCCTCTGGATCACCTACTTTCCTGTGGAAACCTACTGTAGGACCCCGTCTCTCCTCTCCATCTATGAACACAAACACTAGAATATCTTCAAAACAAACTGCATTGTTCATCTAAACCTGAGGAATCACAAGAATACTCACCTTGTCCTTCCTCCATTCCAGCCCTGAACATCATCATCATTTGTAAATGAAACACTTACCTGTTGTACGCCTGACTCCGTCTTTTCCTCAGTCTTTACCTTGGGGTCGTCTTATCTAAAATCATGTTACTTTTATGTTGGTTTGACATGTTTTGAGACATTGTCCTGCTGGAGCACATTCTAGTCCAGGGGTCTGCAACCTTTACGATCAAAAGAGCCATTTCTGCCCTTTCCTCCACTAAATTAAACGTGTCAAACGCAATACCTGCTACAACTGTCATTATCAACTGGTGGCCCGTGGGCCATTTTAAGTTTGCTAGAGGGGCTTTTCTGACCAGTAGGTGTGGAATTATAAAACTAAAAACATCTAATGATTGTTAACATTTACCGGTATTGATATTTTTACATTTTGAGACAAAAGAAAATATTGGATTCCATCCATCTTCCATTCATCTGTCCAACATCTTGTATTGTCTTGTAGTTTGCCAATAATAAAATAAAAAAAAGAAACCAAAACAGTGAACTGTGCAGACAAATGTGTTTTTTATAAAATTGTGGAGTACCTTATTTTTTGGACTATAAGGCGCATTTAAAATCCTTTAATTTTCTCAAAAATTCACAGTGAGCCTTATAATCCAGTGAGTCTTCTGTATTAATTCTGCTTGTGCTTACTGACCTCAAACTGATTGTATGTGGTTTTTATGAATGAGTTGGATAAAGTTTGACTTATTATTTGACTGTTTTGTTTTGATAATGCGCCTTATAATCCGGTGCGCCTAGTCCAAAAAATATGGCAATTGCGTATCCTACTTTGAAGAATAAAGCAGAAAGTGAGTATAATTTACTTTGTGTATTAGTACTAGTATCCACATATTTGCAAAGGAGTTGACGGGAAAAGTGTTAAACTAATCATTTTTTGTGGGTACAACATCCTATTAATTCAGTTTTATGTTAGTTTTGGTCAAAGCTTGAAAGGGCCGCTGCAGAGGGACCAAGGAGCCGCATGTAGCTCCAGAGCCGCAGGTTGCAGACCCCTGGTCCAGTCCAATACACCATGCGGTACCAATGTCCCAACTGCCTTGAAACCAACAACAACAAGCTCCTCCTGTGTAGACTGATGTCTCACCTTCATCAGCTAGATTTTTCCTTGGAGCTTCAGACTGAAGATGAATGATGATCATTTTACATTTGGTCTAAATCAGTGGTTCCCAACCCTGCTCCTTGAGGAACACCATCCTGCATGTTTTAGTTGTTTCCCCGATTTGACTGAATGTATCCTGCAGGATGGTGTTCCTCATGGACCAGTGTTGGGACCCACTGGTCTAAATAATCCACCAAGCGTCATCACCTTCTCACCAGAGGTCTTGTGCAGATGTATAGAAGCGGTGACGTTGTCGTCTTACAGCCGTGCTTCTCGACAGTAAGATAGATAAATGTATCTGAAACGTTTTGTCACAAACGGTGACTTCGTTGGCATTTCGTTCTTCCTGAAGCCCTTTTTGCATTTGGACTCTTTAGAGGAACGTTTGAACCGTAAGGACACAGCAGCGCAGCGGACGACAGGAAGAAACCGATGGAGTTTCATTAAAGCGAAATGGCAAACGTGGAAAAACTCGCACCCTCTTCATCAAAATGACAGCTGGCTTGAAAAGCAAAAGCACATTATTGTTAAAGCTGTGAGTCATGTGGAGACGTTTGCTGAAGAAATTTGTTTTAAGATCAAATCACGTATGTGTTGGACTTGTGACAATGAAGTTTATTTATATATTATAGCTACAGTAAAGAAAATTCAGTAAATGTTCCCTCAGTTTGAAGCTCCTTCCTGCTGGCTGCCGTGTGAAAAGCAGATGCAAATGTCCGCAGAAGCTGCTCTCCGTCGCCACGGCGCCGCGTTGCCACGGCGTCGCCATGGGTACGCAGGGGTCACTGGTGATGCGGTCACATCCCGATGAGCCTCTTACGGGACTCGGAAGGCGTTACTTCCAAAATACAGTAATCTGCAACGAGCCATTTGTTTAAAATACTCGATCATCTTAACACGCGTTCAGCTGAAGCGTCTGCAAAAGGCTGAAACGGGACGAAACGTTCTGCCGACGCTGCCGAGAACATTTAAAAAACGCCAAGGGAAGCAACGAGACGATTCTCGTCGTGGCGTCATCGGCTCGGATAACTGCTGAGGTTCTCAAAAGGTGGACCAGGGTCCAGATCGAGTCCCCACTGAAGCCTTTTCTGGACCCAGATCAGTTACAAGTCAGTAGCGATATCAAATGTATCGAGTCAAGGTTCTTTGTTGTCATTTTCATCACGTGGTGGAACAAAACTATGCACACATGGTCCCAGTTCCATCCAACAAAAGAATAAAATGTTAAAGAAAAACAGTAATAAGATCCAAGATACGAACTAAGAAATACACTCGACTTTATATAGAACAGATATAAAGTCAGACAGACAGTCAGACAGACAGACAGTCAGACAGTCAGTCAGTCAGACAGACAGTCAGTCAGACAATCAGTCAGACGGACAGACAGTCAGTCAGACAGACAGACAGTCAGTCAGACAGACAGTCAGTCAGACAGTCAGTCAGACAGACAGACAGACAGTCAGTCAGACATAAAGTCAGACAGACAGTCAGTCAGTCAGAGAGACAGACAGACATAAAGTCAGACAGACAGTCAGTCAGTCAGAGAGACAGACAGACAAAGTCAGATAGACAGGCAGTCAGACAGACATAAAGTCAATCAGACAGTCAGTCAGTCAGTCAGTCAGTCAGACAGACAGACAGTTAGTCAGTCAGTCAGACAGACAGACAGTCAGTCAGACAGACAGTCAGTCAGTTAGACAGTCAGTCAGTCAGTCAGTCAGACAGACAGACAGACAGTCCAGCGTGTTCGGATGTTGTCAGTCCATACAATGAGCGCTATCATCTGTTATCATCCCCATTTGTAGCGGTGAAATTGTCCAATCTACCTCCTAGCATGTTTAAAAGAACGTTATCAGCGTTATTATCGCTGTGAGTAGGCAGCGTGTTTCCGTAAACCTGGAAGTGTTGTGTTTTTTACAGATTATGTAACCGTTTTCTAAACCTATCCCCCTTCCTATGTGCCTGAACCTAACCCAAGACCCTTTACTGTAAACTTTAACACGTAGCTAAAGACGGAGCCTGCTGTCATCGCTTGTAACGGTGACAACCTAGCTTTAAACCTCCTAGGAGGTTCAGGAGGGGCAATCTGACCACTACGTATGGGGATGATAATAACTGATAATGGCCATTTAATGGTTGATAACATCCGAAGCGGTGGTCAGTCAGTCAGACAGACAGACAGACAGACAGTCAGTCAGTCAGTCAGACAGACAGACAGACAGACAGACAGTCAGTCAGTCAGACAGACAGTCAGTCAGACAGACAGTCAGTCAGACAGTCAGTCAGACAGAAAGTCAGTCAGTCAGACAGTCAGTCAGTCAGACAGTCAGTCAGACAGACAGACAGACAGTTAGTCAGTCAGTCAGACAGACAGACAGACAGACAGACAGACAGACAGACAGACAGACAGACAGAAAGTCAGACAGTCAGACAGACAGAAAGTCAGACAGTCAGTCAGACAGACAGACAGACAGACAGACAGACAGTCAGACAGACAGACAGTCAGTCAGACAGTCAGACAGACAGTCAGACAGTCAGTCAGATAGTCAGACAGACAGTCAGTCAGACAGTCAGTCAGACAGACAGTCAGTCAGCAGAACAGACAGTCAGTCAGACAGACAGTCAGTCAGACAGACAGTCAGTCAGACAGTCAGACAGACAGTCAGACAGTCAGTCAGATAGTCAGACAGACAGTCAGTCAGACAGACAGACAGTCAGTCAGCCAGACAGTCAGTCAGCCAGACAGACAGACAGACAGTCAGACAGACAGTCAGTCAGCCAGACAGTCAGACAGTCAGTCAGACAGACAGTCAGACAGACAGACAGACAGTCAGACAGACAGGTGGCTCCAGAAGTGACCAGGGAATCCTGCTCTCTCTCTTCCGGCAGACAGAGCCTCCTCCTCCTCCCCCCCCCCCCTCTGTCCCTGTTGCGCGTTGGGGGATCCGACGACGTCACACCAACGCGCGCACGCGCACACGCAGTGACTCTCTCTCTCTGCTTCTGCTTCTATTCTGGGAAGTGGCGCTTGGAATAACCCCCTGTGTGAGTGCGAGTGCGCGCGCGTGTGACTCTGTGTGTGTGTGTGTCTCCTATCACCCTCACAAACGTACACACACACACACACATGCCCACAACAGAGTGCGCCGCGCGGACCGCGGGGAGGATTTCTTTCATTTTCACGCGAAACTTTTCCGTTTTCCCGTCGAGCCTCTCCTGGATCATAACCCGCATCAGCTCGGCCCGGCTCGGTTCCGGACAGGAGTCCAGCTCGGCTCTGGACCGGATCACTCCGCTGTCACCGGAGGGTTGTCCGTTTTCTACCGGGAGACACGCGCAGCACCGCACACGGAAGGTAAAGCGTTTTACTTCGTTTTCACTTGATCCGGGTTTATAAGGGCACGGCTCGGCTCGGCTCGGCTCGGCTCGGCGGGGAATACCCCGGCCGGCCGGGCACCGCACGCACATTACTGGGGTTGTTGCGTAATATCCTGAGGAATTTGCCTCCGGTCCAAGAACCTGGACCAGTCTGAATATGATTTGATTGACAGCTGTTTGATTGACAGCTGTTTGATTGACAGCTGTTTGATTGACAGCTGTTTGATTGACAGCTGTTTGATTGACGTGTTCGCACAGGACCGAGTGGAGACATTTCTCTTTCCGTGGCCTTTTCCGTGCACGGCGGCTCAGCTGTGACCTCTGCGCACGCGCAGCTCGGTGTTTCCTTGTTTCACATCAGAGGGACGTTCCTCTCCGTGCCCGTCAGGCGCGTGCGTGCTGGGCTTGTTGGACAGTGGCCCGCGGGTCCAGAACCAGAACCAGAACCAGTGGAGGGTTCTTCTCTTCTTGTTCTGAGCCCAGGACTTTACCTCGTCTGTGTTTGAGCAGCACGCGCAGACAGAGGGCGGGTGGTGCGCGTGCGCGCTGGTTCCGGGAATGTTCCATGACGCGCTGAGGGGCCCCGGCCGGGGGGGCCGCGACGCACGGCGCGGGCGCTGCACACAAGCCGACCAGTGGTGCACATCTGTCCAGCACGCGCACAGTGGTGGACAGATGCTGCAGAGACTCCCGTTTGATCTCACGGCGGGGTCAAAGGTCAAGTTCAAGCAGAATAATTCAAGGATCTGCTGCTAACAGGACTGTGTGTGCACGCGCGTGTGTGTGTGCGTGTGTGCGTGTGTGTGTGTGGGTGATTACAAATCAGACTAACATTATTTACATTTATAAAAAGTGGTTTGTTGATGTTTGCAGATCAAACTGCAGAAATGTGACGTCATCAATGAACTACTGTAGTATTTATAAGTTTAAGTTTCGTGATTTAATCACAGAACGACACAAAACATCTAAACTTGTAATGTTTTAATCTTTTACTTCTTACAGATGTTTTTATTTTATTTCACCAGCTGTGTCTCTCACTGATCAAGCGCAGAGGCGGCAGGCTGCCTCCGATCAGCCGAACTTTAGCTCAGAATATTCCTTTTAAAGCTGGAAGTGAAACGTTCACTCTGTTGTTGTGATCCAGTTTGCTTCCGTACGTTTTTCGGCTCATTTCTCGTCCTGCAGTTTTCATCTATTTCAGCAAATCATAAATCAAAACGTTCGGCTGTTTCAGGACAATCCTGACTTTTGGGATTGGTGCAACTTTGGCTGTTTGAGATATTTAGCATACTTTTTTCCCTCGTAGAAAATGAATTGAGCTCATTTTACATCCTTTAAATCTTTAGATGCGTTTAAAACCTTTTACTGCTGCTTTCACATTTTGTTCTGCTTCAGCTTCCTTCTGCAAATTAAAAAAATATATTCAACTCTACTTTCAGCTAATTTCAGCTGTTTGTGCTCCTTTCAGATTTTTTTCAGCTAGCTACATCATTTTTGTGCTTCTTCTAATTTATTTCTTCTCCTTTCAGCTTATTATGCTCCAATCAGCTTGTTTCTTCAGTTATTTCAGCTATAGAAGTTTTAGCTAATTTTAGCTTTTTCAGCTAATTTCACATTCTCATTTCAGATCGTCCGCTTCCTTCTGTTAGTTTAAGCTTCTTTCCTTTTCAAACACTTTTCAGATGTTTGTGCTCATTTCTGTTCATTTAAACCTTATTCATCAAATATGTGTTGTTTCTGCTTTCTTCTGGTCATTTAGGCCTATTCTGCCATTTCAGCTAAATTTCAGCATGTTTTTACAGCAAGTTCTTCAGCAATAAGCATTCACTTTGCATTTTTGCAGGAAATACTTTTTGTTGTTGTTTTAACTTTGTCTTCTCTACGACATAAAACTCTGCAGAAACGTAAAAATGAACATGTGTGACCGTCAGCTTCTTCTAATAATTCGGTGTTCGATGAAGACTGTTCAGTTTTGGTTTCTGTCCGCCTCTCATTGACCTGGCAACGGTCAGGGAGCGACAGACACAGATGTGTGGTTGCCATGTTGAGCCTTGAGTTCCGGGGGCCAAATCAGAACCACGGGTGAGCTCAGTTGGGCCCATCAATGGGTTCATTTTTTAAATAAAACTAGATTTTAAATTGTTAAACAACCGTAATTAATGAGAATAACTGCTGGATGTCCGGCCCTTGAGCTGTTGGCTCTCAGTAACTGTGGCCCCTCGAGTGATGTAGTTGAACAGCTCTGGCTGCGATTACCATATTTTCCAGTCTATAAGTCACACCTTTTTGCCTAATTTGCATGCCCTGCGACTAATACAGAGGTGAGACTTGTTTATGGATTTTTTCCCATATTTTTAGACCAATTTTTGGCTCAGATATGACCGTTTTTCATTTTGGCAAAAAATGGTGCGGTACCACTTACGGCCGCTAGGGGACACCGACCGTTCCCACTTCATGTGTCCGACGAGAGCCTCCTCTGGACAAACTCACTCTGTCGCTGCCCAGCCTCCTGCTCTGGAGGTTTGAACTACGAAACCACAGGACAGATTTTCTTTAAACTTAAGGAAATTACCGTATTTTCTGGTGTATAGGTTGCACCGGTGTATAGGTCGCATTGTCCAATTATCACCAATAGATTTGAAAAATCCCTAGATAGGTCGCACCGGTGTATAGGTCGCACCTACGTTTAGCTCTGCTGCAAATGTCTGCCACAGGAGCGCACAGCAAGGCTTTTAAGAAGATTAACACTTAAAAACAATTATTTGTTTGATAAAAATTATAGCAAATATGTGTCTGAGCTGAACTTTTCCTTAATAAATGAACGTAATTGTGAAATGAGCTGGATTTAAAAATTTGTTTCGCCGAAAGTGATAACAAGCCATATATAGGTCGCACCGGTGTATAGGTCGCAGGCCATGATAAAACCATAAAAAGGTGCGACCTATACACCGGAAAATACGGTAATTACAGTACTTGGTGGTCGTTTACAAACTATTAGCTGTTGGAGATGTTTAGAGCTAAAATTTGATGTTTTATCATCGTTGTTTGTTAGCGGTTAGCTACCGTAAATGGGTACTATTTAGATAAATAACTCATGAACTACAGGACAGATTTTATTTAAACTTATAGAAAGTAATTACTTGGTGGTCATTTACAAACTGTTAGTTGTTGGAGATTTTTGAGCTAAAATTCAATTAGAACATCATTCGCGCGACCGTTTGGAAGACGTCAAAGCAAAACAATTTAAATCCAGCAGATTTGACCATGACGTGAATTTATTAAGGAACGGTTAAGCTCAGAAACACTTTTGCTATAATGTCAGCTAACAAATATATATTTTTAAGTGTTTATCTTGCTAAATTTGAAAGAAAATGCTGCGGTCCCACTCGTGCAGGTGCACGTAGCAAAACTACTTTTTAAATCTAGCTGATTTGCCCATTACGTGCATTTATTAAGGAAAAGTTCAGCTAAGACACATCTTTGCTATAATTTTCAGCAAACAAATAATTGGCCCTCATTCACGAACCGTTCGTACGCACAGATTTGTTCTTAAACTGTGCGTACGAGTGATTTAGGATCATTTGTGGCATTCAACAATGTTTTCGTATCCTACGATTTTTTTCAGATACGAACAAAATTTACGAGTGGTCCGGACCTGTCGTATATTTTAGGAGCGTCAGTCTGCTGTCATCCAGACGGAATTTCTCCACTAATAACTTCATATTTCGTTATTTAGAAAATATTTAGAGTTTAAAAAAGTCACGCACCACAATTGTTCTTGACAATAGGTTCTGTTTGAAGTCGAATTATAATTTTAAATGTAATAATGACTAACGGATTAAAGTATTTAAATTAAAATCAATTTGTTATCAATGCCGTTTTCTAACACTACAATATTAATATGAAGATCTCAAACTAAAACCAACTTAAATTATGAATTAATTTAAGTTTAATTTGTCTCGGTAACGCAGACTTCGGTAACGCAGACTTTAGGTTGACCTCCTCCTGTTGCAGTCATAGCTGTCAGATAGCTCAATCAGTAAAGCGTTGCGTCGCAGTGCCGAACTTTATGGGTTCGAGTCCCACATGGGACAACGTTTTTTTTTTCTCCTTTTAATTCATTCCAGATTTAAAAAACACAAGAAAACTATTTACAATACAACAAGAAATGAAGCATAAAGTCTTTTTAATCTGGAATGAATAAATAATCTAAAGAAGGAAGGAAAAAAAAATAGGCATACCTTGTGGGAATCGAACCCACGAAATCTCGATAACAGTGCAATGTTTTAACCAGTTAGCCACCAGTACACGTGTATATTTTAAGGTCCACATTTATTATAAACAAACATTCTTTGGCATTAGTTGGTCATTTACTCCCATGAGTGACGCTGCTAATAAGGACAGATTTACTTTTCTCGATCAAGGAGAGCAGAACTTCAATCTCCGCACCGGTAGAGTTCTTCTTTTTTACTTTTCGCTGTCATTTTATGCACGAACACGTTTTGCCTCCGAGGCAGGAAACGTAGCCTTATATGGTGTTTTGAGGGGTGGGAATTATGTAAATGACCTCTCCGCGTGCACGCGCAGGTGGTTGGAACAGGTGGGATTCATCATATTTACGCTCCCATTTACACACTTTTCCTGAGGATAGAAGAGTTTGTTGAATCTGACGTGGCATGTTCGTACGAACGCTTCGTACGAACAAAAGTAAGAGAAATTTAGGATGAAAATACGAACATTTTCGTGAATGAGGGCCATTGTTTTTACCGTGTTAATCTTGTTAAAGTCCTTCCGTGCACGCTCCTGTGGCCGCCATATGCAGCAGGGCAAATGAGGCGTTGACGCGTCGCGTAGCGGTGACGCATAATAGATGCGACCTAAATAAAGGTGCGACATGTTTATGGATTTTTCCAATTTATTGCCAATAATTGGACAAAGCGACATATAGAAAGGTGCGAGTTATCAGGCGGAAAATACGGTATTTCAGCAGGAAGTCTGAAACAATCGGTCTCAAAGAGACACGTGTGTTCGGTGTAAAACCAGGAGTCCATGATTCTGTAGATGTTTGGAGGAGCAGCCTCGGCTTGTTTTGAGCTGCAGCTGAAGGATCATCGCAGTCTGTCGTCAGGACACACGACTGGGCGTGGGCCCCGCTGAGTGTGTGTGTGTGCGAGCGTGCACGGCGGAGGCCCGACCTACGTACCATCTGTCCTGCTGCCACCTCAGATGGCCGTGTTGTGCGTGGGCGTGAGCGTGCACCCACACACGAGCGCACCAGACTCCTTCTCTGCTCCCGACGCTCAATAACCGTGTTATTTGGGCCTGGAGGGGAAAGTGTGCACGTGCTGACGAGTGGGGCTGACACGATCACTCGAGCTCCGGTGACCCTCGATTGTGCGCCTCGAAGAGTTGTTGACAGTAACCAGCGTGGCATCAGAGCCGAACTGTTGTGGGAGGTGGAGGAGCTGCTGCGTCAGCGGCCGTAATCTCTCCGAGCTCACGGTGACCTTCGGCTGCACGAAGCTTTCGGCTGCCGTGCTGCTCCTGAGCTCAGGGCGCTCTGCTGATGCATTGTAAACAAAGTGCACAGATATGATGCCACCGCGTAAACAACTAAAACACATGAGCTATAAGCCAGGGGTCTGCAACCTCTAAAAGAGCCGTTTCTGCCCCTTAGTTCACTAAATTCAACGTGTTCAGAGCCACAACACCTGCTACAACTGGGATTCTCAACTGGTGGCCCACAGACCACAACAAGTTTGTAGGAGGACGCTTTTCTGGACAATTGGAGTGATTTTATAAAAACTAAAAATATCTAATGAGTTGTAATATCGATATTTTTTACATTCCAAGACAAAATACAAGATGAGATTCTTGTAAAGAAGGAAATAGAATATAATTTTTGCCCAGTTTCTAAAAACTAAAACAATAAACTATGCATTCTTTTTTGATTTTTTTTAAATTGTATAAAAATTACATATCCTACTTTGAAGAAATAAAGCATAAAGTGAACGTGAGTATGTTTTGCTCCTTGTTATGTTTCTAGTGTTCAAATATTTGCAAGACAAATTATAGGAAAAATGCTAAAACTAGCCCTTTTAGTTGTTTTAACAACCAATAACCTTCAGTTTTATTTCAGTTTTGGTCAAAGTTTGAAAGAGCCGCTACAGAGGGACCAAAGAGCCACATGTGGCTCCAGAGCCGCAGGTTGCAGACCCATGAGCTAAGCTAACTAAGCTAAATAAACCAAAGCATCCGAGTGCTGCAGTCCACACTGAATAAAACATACTTCAAACAAGAACAAAACACTTCATATGAAAATGCTCAATTTTCAACAAATTTACTAAACTTTGTAGAAGCTGAAACTAAATGCTAGCTAAAAGTGGCAAAATGCAAGCTAAAATCTAAAAGTAGCAAAATGTTAGGTAAAAGTAAACACCTCTTAAAGGGTAAAAGCTTAACGACGATTATCAAAAGTAGCAGAACATTAACTTTTTATTCAAATGAGCAGAATTAGCTTTAACTGCAGTAGAATTAGCATTAGCATGATTGGAACATGCATTAGCTGTAGTAGGCTTAGCATCACAACATCTGGCAGTAGCTTTAGAGTTAGAATTAGCATTAGCAGAAGGAGAAGAATTGGCATTAGCTGTAGTTCGGCTGTATGTGCCAAAAAGGATGAAGAGGACTAACGAACTATTCGCAGTAGAAACATTAGTCGAGGTAAAGTGAAGTTTTTAAAAGACTTGATGAAATCTCAGTCGATCTTATGAGGGAATAATAAAAATAAATGCAACAAACAACGTTCAGTCCCTGCAGGTTGTGTAGCAGCTACACACATGTTGAGCTCACATTTGTTGTCAGTTATCAGAACGCACACATCATAGCTGGAGAATCTGAGATGCTGCAGATGTCCATCATGGTGTGAAGACGTAACACACTCCAGCTTGCAGCTCAGAGTCACTGAGGTCACGATGTTGTGTTGTGTTGTTGAACATGAGAGAGCATCTCGGATGAAACACTGAAGCTGTAACTTCATCACACAATTCATCCCACCTACAAAAACCCAAAGTCTGAAAGAGTTTTAGATTTATTGATTCCTGCAACACACGTCTTAGGTTTAATTTTGATTTTTAAGCAAATAAACGTATACCGTATTTTCCGGACTATAAGTCCCACCCTTTTGCCTAATTTGCATGCCCTGCGACTTACCCCAAAATTACACCACACGCGTTGCGGCTCCGCCCCGCTCCGGTCCGACCTCCGCAGCAAATACGCACCCATTATAATCAATGACAGAATTTACACTGGCTCCGCACGGCGGCGGTGAGCAGCGGAGAGCGGACGGCAGTCCGTCAAAATTAGAAATTTTTCTATTTCTGCCGGACGCCGGAGCTGTGCCGGAGTCAACTTTTGAAGATTACGTCGCACCAACAGGAAAAGGAACGAGCACAACTTCCGTATTTACAAAATAAAATCACCACGGGCGGACTAATCCTAGCTCTATACGGATTTATTTGTACAAAAATGCTGTCAAACTATCATTTATGACTATTCTATGACTAAACTATTATATTTATGACTATGACTACGCCTACAAACGCAATACAAGAAATAAATAAATAAAAACGTATTTTATTCTGAAATGTAAACATCACTTCCTGTTGCTCAAACCATGTAGCTTATTTACGAGAGAAGATCAAGGCAGCAGTCTCTCTACAGTTGTTCTCCTTCTTCCACCGAATGAATTGTTTTGTTCTGACTTCACTTGATTTATCGCGCGATCTCGCACGTGTCTCGGAGCGGCGCATCCAGGCGGACCTGAGCGGAGCGGAGGCAGTGGGCTTTGGACTCGCTCAGCTGCGACCTGCGGACCGGAGCGGGCCGGAGCCGCGTGTGGTGTAATTTTGGGGTTATAGAGAGGTGAGACTTGTTTTCGGATTTGTTCCCCATATTTTTAGAACAATTTTTGGCTCAGATATGACCGTTTTTCCATTTTGGCAAAAATTGTGCAGTTTGAGCAAATAGCTCATAAACCACACGGCAGATTTTTTTCAAACTTACAGAAAGTAATCACTAGATGTACATTAACAAACTTTTAACTGTTGGAGTTATTTGAGATAAAATTTGATGTTTTATAGACGTAAATGTGTCGCGGTTAGCTTCGTTGTTTTTCCTTGTACTTTTTCAAAGTGAAAAAATTTAAATCCTGCAGATTTGACCATTACGTGGATTTATTAAGGAACGGTAAAGCTAAGACACATGTTTGCTATAATTTTCAGCAGACAAATAATAGTTTTTACCGTGTTAATCTTGTGAAAAGTCCTTCCGTGCATGCTTCTGTGGTCGTTATTTTCAGCAGGGCAAATGACGCGCTGACGCGTCGCGTAGCGGTGACGCATAATAGATGCGACTTATATAAATGTGCAACTTTTTTATGTATTTTTCCAATTTATTGACAATAATTGGACAAAGCGACTTATATAAAGGTGCGACCTATAGTCCAGGAAATACTGTAGTTTATAGTTTGCTTTCTAAGTTTTTAATTTAAAATAAAGCAGGAGCAGCTCATGCCAGAGTCGTGCACAAAACGGGCCAAATATGCTCCAAAGGTTACAAAACCTTTCTCCATCTGGACTTTAATCTTCTCAAATTAAAACCAGGAAACTTCGACTATATCATAAAAATAAGTCCTCCTTCAAAGGGGATCTTTATTGTTCAAATAGGGTTGTATGGAGTATGAGCAGTCAGTATCTTACCTGCATCAGCGTCAACTGTTCAGAGAATCGGGAAGAAAGTCTCTAAAATGTTTAAAGTAAAAGCTAATCGAAGCAACATTACGGTAATCTATATAAAACAACAAGTCGAGCATTTAGAGCAAACAGAAATAGATTATTTTACATGATATTTTTATTTAAAAAAAATAAAAAAAATTCCAGCTGACAAACATCTGCGTTGTTCCAGACATACAGCATCGTCATACTGACACACATTTCTGTTGCTTCAATCCCCAAACCACTACAGGTACAATAAAGACCGGGAAGAAGACTTACCGCCCGCCGCAACAGCATTTTGATTTAAGATGGATGCCACAGCTACATCTTAATGCTCAGATTACGTGTTGAGGATGATTCTCAGCTACTACCACATCCAGTTTCAGCTCAATGTCTGTAAGACTAGTCATAACTTTCTAATTTACAAACGTTGAGCTAAATGTTGGTGTGGTAGTAGCCGAGAGTCATCCTCAACACGGAGACTGAGAGCTCACAGATCATGTGAAATATTTGTTTAACTCTTTGGCCTCCGGGGCGGCAGGCGGTATTTGTTTCATCGTTGTGGCTACAACCAGTTTGAGG
>JBBPBX010087372.1:0-14718 GCA_038048925.1 Garcialebias charrua
ATGAAGGAAAAGACAACTGCCATTCAGAAGGCTCCAGTCCCAAGAAATGTAACTGAACTTAGGTCATTCTTGGCTCTGTTAAACTACTATGGGAAGTTTATACCAAACTTATCGACTCTGATACAGCCAATGACGGCATTGCTGCACAAAGAGGCAAACTGGGTTTGGTCAGAAAAATGTCAAAATGCTTTTGAAAATGCAAAGAAGGTTTTTCAATCTGACCAAATCTTAGTACATTTTGATGCAGAGCTACCAATTATCTTAGCATGTGATGCATCTCCTTATGGAGTTGGTGCTGTAATCAGTCACCACATGAAAGATGGAAGTGAAAGACCGATTGCATTTGCATCAAGAATGCTAACAAAGACAGAACAAAATTACTCACAGATCGAAAAAGAAGCACTTGGTTTAGTGTTTGGTGTTATGAAGTTTCATGACTACCTTTATGGAAGGAAATTTCTTTTAGTGACGGATCACAAACCATTGCTAAAAATATTGGGACCTAAAACGGGTGTGCCTACTCTAGCTGCTGCTAGATTGCAAAGGTGGGCCCTAATTCTAGCTGCATACAAGTACGAGATTCAGTACAAAAGATCTGAGCAACACAGTAATGCAGATGCATTATCAAGGTTACCAATGAAACCAAGTGGGGATGTGGTGTCAAACCCTGTTTACAAAGTAGAATTGAGGGTGATGCGTGATATGTTGGCACAACAACAAGAGCAATTAAATCAGCTTACTCAGAGCATTACCTCTCTTAGTCGAATCCACCAACAGAATCGTCCCCCCGTAACGTCACTGTTGTCACTGGTTGCAGCTTATATTCCAAAGTGTGTAGACGGTTCCAACAGTCAGGTCATTATGCTAGGGAATGTGATGTTGTACGTGTCCCTTCCCGTTTCCACTCTCAAGGCCCCCAGCAGCCCTCTAGTTCTCTGCCTCGTGACTCTGCGGTCTCGGGAAACTAGTTCCCACTGAACTGTTGAGTCGCAGTTTGGGTGGGGCTATTATTGGCTCAGTCACAGCACCATGTAATGGGGGAGAAACACCAGAGCTTGTTGCATTGTGTCCTCATTTGGATGTGTGTTTGGGAGGTGTTCGGGTGCCCTGTCTAATTGACACTGGCTCTATGGTGTCAACCCTTACAGAAAGTTTCTTTAGGGATCATTTCAAGTCTCGGGGCCCTGATTGTTTACGCTCTTGTCACTGGTTGCAGCTTAAGGCAGCAAATGGGTTAAATATCCCTTGGCTAATATACCTTGGCTATATAGAGCTTAATGTTGAACTTTGCGGTAAAAATATTCCAAATTGTGGGGTTCTAATTGTAAAAGATCCTCCTGGCAAAGTGCCTCCCACACCTGGTGTTTTAGGCATGAACGTTATCCAAAAATGTTATCATGAGCTTTTTGTGCAGCATGGTGCAGGGTTGTTCAGTCAGGACGATGTCCCACAGGCCCCTCATGAAATCTGGCCAGCATTGCAACAGTGTTATCAAGCAAGTTTGCAGGGTCCATCAGACTGTGTGGGGAAGGTAAAGGTGCGGGGCCGTGCAGCCTGCCGGGTTCCAGGTGGGGTTATGAAGCTTGTGGCTGCTACGTGCTCTGACCAGCTGTCACAGGCTGCACTGTTTGAGCCTCTTGAGTCAGGTTTGCCTGGGGGTTTGCTTGCCTCTCCTGCCCTTGTCCGTGTGGTGCGAGGCACAGCCTACATACCAATTGTTAATGTAGACTCTACAGACATTTTGCTTTACCCACGTACTGTTGTAGGTACTCTGCATCAAGTTAATGTTATCAGTCTGCCTGCTGGTGTAACCGAAGAGCCCTCATATACAGCTAAGGTGTCCTCTCAGGTTGCAGTCTCAACTGTACAGGACCAAATTGAGGTCATTGACCTCTCCCAACTGCCTAGCACGCACCAGGGTCAGGTGAGGAACCTTCTTAGGGATTATTCATCTGTTTTTGCAGAAAATGATGGTGACTTGGGGTGTACAAACATAATTAGTCATGATATACCCCTTATTGATGAAACCCCAGTTAAGCAGCGTTACCGGCGTATACCTCCATCAGACTATGAAGCAGTAAAGAATCATATCAATCATCTACTTAGTGCTAATGTGATCAGAGAGAGCTGCAGCCCCTATGCATCCCCCATTGTGTTGGTTAAAAAGAAGGACGGAAGCCTGCGGATGTGTGTGGATTATCGGCAACTTAACAGCAAAACCCGCAAAGATGCCTTTCCATTACCACGCATTGAGGAGTCGTTGGATGCGCTTACAGGTGCTTGCTGGTTCTCTACTTTGGACTTGGCCAGTGGTTACAACCAGGTACCTGTTACAGAAGCAGATCGTCCGAAAACTGCATTCTGTACTCCATTTGGTTTATTCGAGTGGAATAGAATGCCATTTGGTCTTTGCAATGCGCCAGGCACATTTCAGAGGCTTATGCAACGTATTTTCTCTGACGAACAGAATCAATCCTTACTGCTGTATCTTGATGACATAGTTGTGTTTTCTTCTACTGTGGAACAGCATTTGGAGCGCTTGGGGATGGTGCTTGGACGCCTGAAGAAAGAGGGTCTCAAGGCAAAGCTGACAAAGTGTTTTTTTTTTCAACCAGAAGTTAAATACCTGGGCCATGTCATCTCTAACAAAGGTGTTGCAACTGATCCATCTAAAATTGAGGCAGTGGTCAACTGGCAGCGTCCCACCACCTCTACTGAGTTAGCTCAGTAGAGGTGGTGGGACGCTGCCAGTTGACCACTGCCTCAATTTTAGATGCCAGTTGACCAATGGGTTCGCCAGTTACTATCGGCGGTTTGTTGCAGACTTTGCCAAGCTGGCCGCACCCCTTCACCAACTAGTGGGACAGCTAAGCGGTTCAAAACCAAGGAAGCGGCCAAAACAGGACATCACTGCGGGCTGGTCTGCAGAACACCAACAGAGTTTTGAGGAATTGAAAAGGAGGTTGACTACTTCACCTGTATTAGCTTACGCTGACTTTTCTCTACCTTTTATTCTAGAAGTTGACGCGAGCCATGATGGTCTGGGGGCTGTCCTCTCTCAACAACAGGACGGGGTGGTACGTCCCATCGCTTACGCCAGCCGAGGGCTAAGACCGACTGAACGTAATATGGATAACTACAGCTCTATAAAAGTTGAATTTTTAGCCCTTAAATGGGCCATGACTGAAAAATTCAGAGAGTACTTGTTGGGCCATAAATGTCTTGATAACAATCCCCTCAGTTACCTCAGTACTGCCAAGCTGGGTGCCACTGAACATCGATGGGCTGCACAACTTGCTTCCTTTGACTTTGAGATCCAGTGGGCGTACAAACAAGAATGCAGATGGTCTTCACTAATGGTTTCTTTGGTAGATGGATAATGTCTTCACTAATGGTTACATGCAAATGTTTCATTACCATCTTTGCTGTTTTTTGTTTTTTTTAGGAAAAAAATGAAAAATGAAATAAAAAAGATCTTGAATTTAAATGTCCTTCATCTCTTAAATTATAACCTCACTCACCTCACCAAACATTTTCAGTATATTGGGTGTCAGGTTTTGTAGGCATGACAGAACCCAATTGCAGACAAGAACTCTCACAGGGAGCCAGGAGTTTCAAAGAAGGAGTATTTAATGACAACAAAAATCATAAGGCAGTCTGTGTAGCAAAAACACTTACATGAACTGGGAACACAGGGGAATACCAAACGATGCGGCTGCACCCACTGAGACACAGAACAGGGCTTATATACTCACAGACAAGACAAGACAAAATCACAAACACCTGGGGACAATTAACTAGACACACAGAGCAGGACTGGGAAGACTAAACCTGAAACATGAAAAGTAAACTAGGAAGACTGGAGGTTAAGCTAATAGAAAATAAACAGAGACTAAACTGGAGGTTTACAACCAAGAGACAGAACGGTTAAACTAATAGTCAATAAACACAGAGACTAAACAGACAGAACTGGAGGTTAACCTAATAGTTCATAAAACAGAGACTAAAACTAAAAGGGAGAGAAAACAGAGACTAAAAGGTTTAACTAAAAGCAAAAACTGGGAAACTACCTGAAACATGAAGTACACTAGGATGACAGAAACTGGAGGCTTAAACTGGAGCCTAAGAGTAATAAAATCAGGAGGGACACTAATAAATCACAAGGGGAACGGACAAGACCAACAGATGCCCACTAGATGGTGCCATGCGGTCCTCATAGTACCTCCACAGGTGTCCAAGAAAAAACACCCCAAAAAAACAGGGCGGACGGAGAGAGGAAACAGCAAGGAAGGCGGGCACGAGGAAGACAAGGGACACAAGGACAACACAAGGACGACACAAGGACAAGGGGCAAACAAAACAAAAAAAATGATAGGGCGGACGGCAGACCGGCCATCAGGCAGGAGCCGGTCGGGCGGTCGATCGGGAGGGCCCGAGATAAGTCGCTGGCGGCGGCAAGACAGCTTCTGCGAGCGTAGAGACGTCCTTGACGACATCGAGCGCAGGGACATCTGATGTCGTCGAGCAACGAGGCGTCTGCGATGTAGGGACCCTCTGGAGACTTGTAGGGACCCTCTGGAGACGTGTAGGGACCCTCTGGAGACATCGAGAGACCCTCTGGAGATGTCGAGAGACCCTCTGGAGATGTCGAGAGACCCTCTGGAGACGTCGAGAGACCCTCTGGAGACGGCGAGAGACCCTCGAGATGAGAGACCCTCTGGCTGCGAGACCTCTTGGGAGGTGTCTACCAGGACCCTCTCGACACAGGTAACTGGAGGGGGTCCCTCCTGGGACCCCTCGGGACCCTCCAAAGACGTAGAGGCATCGGGACCCTCCGAAGACGTGGAGGCGTCGGGACCCCCCGAAGACGTAGAGGCGTCAGGACCCCCCGAAGACGTAGAGGCGGCGTCGGGACCCCCCGAAGATGTAGAGGCGTCGGGACCCCCCGAAGACATAGAGGCGTCAGGACCCTCCCGAAGACGTAGAGGCGTCGGACCCCCCGAAGACGTAGAGGCATCAGGACGACAGCGCCCTCTGGAACCGGTGGATCTGGAGCTGAGCCAGGACCAGGAGACGAGACTGCGAGCGAGGAGACCACAGTCGAGTCTGCAAGCGAGGAGACCACCGTCGAGTCTGCAAGCGAGGAGACCACCGTCGAGTCTGCAAGCGAGGAGACCACCGTCGAGTCTGCAAGCGAGGAGACCACCGTCGAGTCTCCAAGCGAGGAGACCACCGTCGAGTCTGCAAGCACTTAAATTATGAACTGGGCTGCTCAGACCGGCTCGTCTCAGCCGTCTGAGGAAGTAGAGTCTCTGATGACCTTTCTTGATCAGGCTGGTGGTGTTGTTGCTCCAGCTGAGGTTATCATTCAGGTGTACACCCAGGTATTTGTAGCTGGAGACCACTTCCACTGCAGACCCACCTATTACCAGTGGGGCATGGACCACGTCAAGTCTGCAAGCGAGGAGACCACGTCGAGTCTGCAAGCGAGGAGACCACGTCGAGTCTGCAAGCGTGAGACCACCGTCGAGTCTGCAAGCGAGGAGACCACCGTCGAGTCTGCAGGCGAGGAGACCACCGTCGAGTCTGCAGGCGAGGAGACCACCGTCGAGTCTGCAGGCGAGGAGACCACCGTTGAGTCTGCAGGCGAGGAGACCACCGTTGAGTCTGCAGGCGAGGAGACCACCGTCGAGTCTGCAGGCGAGGAGACCACCGTTGAGTCTGCAGGCGAGGAGACCACCTTTGAGTCTGCAGGCGAGGAGACCACTGTCGAGTCTGCAGGCGAGGAGACCACTGTCGAGTCTGCAGGCGAGGAGACCACCGTCGAATCTGCAGACGAGGAGACCACCATCGAATCTGCAGACGAGGCGTCGTCAATCGGTGGCACGGAGTCAGGCGCTAGTCTGGGTGCCGGAGTGGGAGCCAGTCCTGGAGGTACAGCACCATCTGTGGAAGCTGGGGAAACGATGCCCTCTGTAGAAACTGGAGACACTGGGGGAACTACACCCTCTGTAGATACTGGAGCCACAGGTTCAAGACCGGCTGCGGACGACTCAGCCACGTGGAACGAGGCTGGGTCAGCAGGACCTCTCTGTCGTCGACGGCGGCGGCGCGGTCCAGGACCAGACGGTGAGGGTGAAGCAGAACTGGCAGGTGAAGATAAACATGCTAAAACCGAGTCCACGGTGTCTGACTGGTTGAGATGGTCTAAGGGGGTGAGATGGTCTAAGGGGTCATAACGGGTTGGTGTAGGAGGACCGACAGCACCAGATTGGACGAGCGGCCTCAACCACTCCATTAGTTCCAGCACCGCGTCCAGGATCTCCCCCATACCAGGTGTACCACACAGTTCAGGTAGTCTGATAAATACATTAAACAGTCTGTTCGTGACAACCCACCTCTTCCACAGGGTGTAGGAGCTTGAGTCCAAAAACCACCGGACCGGTTCACAGAGCTGCTGAAACTCCTCCTCAGACAGCTTGGAGAAGAAGCACTCGTCTGCTGGGTTCAAACTTGGCAGCCGCATACTGTCAGGTTTTGTAGGCATGACAGAACCCAATTGCAGACAAGAACTCTCACAGGGAGCCAGGAGTTTCAAAGAAGGAGTATTTAATGACAACAAAAATCATAAGGCAGTCTGTGTAGCAAAAAACACTTACATGAGCTGGGAACACAGGGGAATACCAAACGATGCGGCTGCACCCACTGAGACACAGAAGAGGGCTTATATACTCACAGACAAGACAAGACAAAATCACAAACACCTGGGGCCTCATGTATCAACCATGCGTGCGCACAAAAACATTGCGCACGTCACTTTCCACGCAAAAGCCCGTATGTATCAAAACTGAACTGAACGTGAATATATGCGCATCCAGGTACATATCCACGCAAGCTCCCGAGCAGGCGTACGCACGTTTCTGTGGTTCTTGTTCCTTTGGCGACACTTACAGGTGTTTCAGAGAAACTGAAGCCCCACAGTCTGTGGTTGACTTTAAGAGCGGCTTGAAGACCTTTCTTTTCAACCGAGCATACTTTACTCCTCATGATTCTACTTTTGATCTGAGTTGATACTGTTGTTGATTTTAATTGTTTTATTATTTGTCTTATTGACATTCAAATATGTTGCACCTTGTAGCACTTTGAGATTTCCATTAATGAAAAGAGAGTCAGAGTCAGAGTCAGAGAGTCTTTATTGTCATTTGCACCGCATGTGGTACATGAGATGAAAACGAGATTATGTACACGAGGTCCCAGTTACATCCAACAACAAATGAAAGAGAAAAACAGTAATAACATCGAGAACTAACTAAGAAAAACATCAACTAGTAATACACTAAGCCTAATATAGTGGGAATAAACAGCAGCACGAACATGAGTTTGTATGAGCAGATGGTCACAGATGGTCACAGATGAACACAGCAACAAGAAAACATATCAGCATCACCATGATGTGATATTTTGCAGTGTTTATTTTAATTTTATTTTTATTTATTCATGAGTCTAACAGCCTCAGGGTAGAAGCTGTTCCTCAGTCTAGTGGTTCTACACTTGATGCTCCTCAACCTCCGTCCTGAGGGGAGTGGGGCAAAGAGTGAGTGTGCTGGATGAGTGAGGTCTTTCATGATACAGGTGGCTCTTTTCCTGCATCTAGAGGTGTAAATGTCTGTGATGGTGGGGAGACTGACTCCAACAGACTTCTGTGCAGCCTTCACCACTCTCTGCAGAGCTTTCCTCTCTTCAACTGTGCAGCCTCCATGCCACACGTTGATGCTGGAGCACAGGATGCTCTCCACTGCACACCTGTAGAACGAGGTGAGAACTGGGCTGCTCAGACCGGCTCGTCTCAGCCGTCTGAGGAAGTAGAGTCTCTGATGACCTTTCTTGATCAGGCTGGTGGTGTTGTTGCTCCAGCTGAGGTTATCATTCAGGTGTACACCCAGGTATTTGTAGCTGGAGACCACTTCCACTGCAGACCCACCTATTACCAGTGGGGCATGGGTGTGTTTGTTCCTTCTGAAGTCCACAATCATCTCCTTTGTCTTCTTCACATTCATGTGAAGATTGTTCTCTTTGCACCAGCTCTCCAGATGTTCCACCTCCTGTCTGTAGCTGGACTCATCATTGTTTGTGATGCATCCCACCACCGCTGTATCATCTGCAAACTTAACAATATGACAGCCTGGAAGTGTGGCTGTACAATCATATGTGAGCAGAGTGAACAGAAGGGGGCTCAGCACACATCCCTGAGGAGAGCCAGTGCTGAGGGTTATGGTGGAGGAGGAGAAGTTGTGGATCTTCACGGACTGTGGTCTGTCTGTGCGTTATAAATTGAATTCATTATTATTATTATTATTATTATTATTATTATTAACAGTTCAAGATGTGAAAATGATTAATATTCCCTCCAAACACACGATTAACAAGTATTACATCCACATGACGCAGTGGAATAAAGGACGCGCAACGTTGTGCCAAAAATAAATTTAACAGGAACGGATTCATTCAGCCTTACTGGAGGTTATAATAAATAGTGTAACACGCAGAGCATTTATTTAGAAACAGATATAGTTTTCCGATCTAGGATATGGCTTATCAGCCGTTTTCAGAAATAATAATTTTCCAGTTTGGCACTACTGCTGCGCTCTGGGGAGCCGTGCATCACGCGTGCATACAGAAGCAGCGGTCAAACTGTTCCACAGAGGGGGCTGCAGGTCGATCGGGACTGTGCAGTCCAGTCCACACAAAGCCGGATCATGTCCAATGGTCTCATCGATTCCAAAGGCTGAGTGGTCGCGCTTGGAGCGCGCGCGCACCCTCACCGGTGTCGACACGGCAGCTGGAGGTGTTTCATTATCTGCGTTTATTGTAGATTTCTCCAAAATGACACGTGAAAGTACACCTTATATAACTTGTAGGAGAGCAAAAGCTTCACAGACAGACTGCGCACAGGGCTGCGGGGCGCGCGCTGCGTCTGGAGACTCCAACATCATGTCATGAAAAGTCTCCACCAAGACGCACAGACTCGTTTCTTCACATCATCTACATAAACAAAGATCTATGTTCTAGCAAACATCCAAGTAAGTTCCTCTGTGTTTACAGTAATAATGGTAATAAACTCGTGCGCAAAGTTAATATTTCCACACAGAATGAATGAATGAGCCGGTTCGCGCACCACAGCAGGGTGCGCGCGCACACAAATACCGACAATCACTCGTTCTTTGCATGATGAACACATTTTATTACTATTCTTACTTAGGATGTTTGTCCTCACTCATATTATATTGAATTCATTATTTTCCCGAATCTAGAAATCATTTCTGATCGCGCAGGGATCAAACAAACATGTCCTTCACACATGCAGGAAGTAATTTGCATCTGTTTAACATATGTAAATGTAGGCGTGTCAGGGGAGGTGTCTCACGTGCGCTCAGTTCCACGTCAATTGTGATGTACAAAAGGAATGTGCGTGGATTCAGGTGTACGCACAGTTTGATAAATCTGGATCTTTTTGTGCGTAGACACTTTTCTGGATTTCACCGTACGTCACTTTTCAGTAGGAAATCCACGCAGGTTTTTGATACATGAGGCCCCTGGGGCCTCATGTACAAAGACTTGCGTGGATTTCTTACTGAAAAGTGGTACGGTCAAATCCAGAAAACTGCGTACGCACAAAAAAATCCAGATGTATCAAACTGTGTGTACGCCGCAATCCACGCACATTCCTTTTGTACATCACAATCAACGTGGAATTGAGCGCACATGAGAGAGTGGCCGACTCCGCCTTTGACACGCCTCCATATAAATATGCAAATTCATTTAAATATGCCCTTCACGTTAGGAATGTCGTCTTTGCTCTATTGCAAATCATGTCGAAACGTGGAAAAAAAGAGTAACTTCACGGACTGGAGACAATTCTGAGTGACGTAGAGAGGCACAGAAAAAGGTTTTGTTTGGCACGCTCAGCGCACAACAAACCGTCCACTTTTAAACGAGAAGTTTACCAAGTTATTCTAACATGCCTAAATAGGTCAGTGGGTAGCGTGTTCGCCTTCCGTCCCAAAAATCATGAGTTTGATTCCCGCATGGTACAACGTTCATTCTTTTTTTTAATTCATTCCAGATTTAAAGAACATAAGAAAACTATTTAGAAAGAACAACATGAAATGAAACAATACATGAAATGAAGGAAAAAGAGGATTTCTTGTGGTTTTATTTTAAAATAGTTTTCTTGTGTTCTTTAATTCTGGAATGAATTAAAAACAAAGAAAAACGTTCTTTTCATTTAAATATACCCTGCAACAGAGGAATGTCGTCTTGTCCCATCATGCATCACGTTCTTCAACTGCTAAAACAGCTAAAAATGAACAGCAAACAAGAATTTAAGCTGTGCAGAACTATTCAGTCTTTCTGTTTATTATATTTTTTGCAAGTTATATTCTGATTGCGTCCATGTGGATGTAATAATTGTTAATCATGTGTGTTTGGGTGGAAATAATAATTATTTCCCCATCATGAACAGTTTCCAGAATCACCTGTAAGTGTCGCCAAAGGAACAAAAACCACAGAAACGTGCCGCAGGTTCAAGACCGGCTGCGGACGACTCAGCCACGTGGAAAGCCAGCTATGGAGCTGCCGTGGCGGTGCACACATTTCCACGTTCAGTTCTGTTTTGATACATACGGAGTTTTGCGTGGATAATGGCGTACGCACGGTTTTTGTGCATACGCACCGTTGATACATGAGGCCCCTGGGGACAATTAACTAGAGACAATTAACTAGACACACAGAGCAGGACTGGGAAGACTAAACCTGAACATGAAAAGTAAACTAGGAAGACTTGGAGGTTAAGATAATAGAAAATAAACAGAGACTAAACTGGAGGTTTACAACTAAGAGACAGAACGGTTAAACTAATAGTAAATAAACACAGAGACTAAACAGACAGAACTGGAGATTAACCTAAACACAGAGACTAAACAGACAGAACTGGAGGTTAACCTAATAGTTAATAAAACAGAGACTAAAACTAGAGGCTAAAACTAGAGGTTTAACTAAAAGCAAAAACTGGGAAACTACCTGAAACATGAAGTACACCAGGATGACAGAAACTGGAGGTTACAACTAAGAGTAATAAAATCAGGAGGGAAACTAATAAATCACAAGGGGAACAGACAAGACCAACAGATGCCCACTAGATGGTGCCATGGTTCCATCAGGAGGGAAACTAATAAATCACAAGGGGAACAGACAGGACCAACAGATGCCCACTAGATGGTGCCATACGGTGCCATCCTCACATTGGGTGGAAGTTGATGATTTCTGACCTTAAACATGAATTGTACAGTTTTAAATGTTACAAGGTCCTAGAATTTCAGTATATATATTTTTTGAACATTCTTTATTTAAGAAAATTAAAATACAGAAAAAATAAATAAATAAAATAAAATAAAATTACAGAAATGGCTCAGCAAACATTTAAATACATTTCAGCAATTTACATTTCTTAGAAGGGTCCTCATGGGCTCACATTAAACGGAGGTGCACATATCCAATGTCTTCCGTTAAGACAGAGAGACATACAGAGGGGACCGACAGCTTTTTATAACCCATAGCATCTTTATCTGTGTGGCCATCCAAAGTGGGAAATAGCTGGGGCCCATACACTCAGAAAAATGTCCATTTTTACATGATGTTTAGCCATTATCCTTTCCATTATGTACACATTCTTCAATCTTTCTTGCCATTGTTGAAGGGTGGGAGGTAAAGGTTTGAGCCAGAACAGAGTTATCATTTTCCTTGCAACCAGTAGAAGAATCTATAGTAACTGGACTTCCCTTTTCCCAACATTTTCTCCTGGAATTAAACCCAATATATAGTGCAATGGGTTCAGAGGTAATGTGAGCTTAAATATTTTTTGAATTTCTGTCTGAACCCCCTGCCAGAATGGAATCAGTACTGGGTAGTCCCAAAAAATGTGAGTGTGATCCCCAGTCTGATTATAGTTCCTCCAACACAAATTTGTAGCACTTCTGTCATATTTTGAAATACTGAAAGGTGTTTTGAGTAATCTCATTCTTAATTTCCAGTCAAATTCCTTCCAGCTTGGACTGTGGGTGATCTTAAAACCTTTTTCAAAAATCTCCTCCCATTCCCCATCTTCAACAACACTATTCATTTCTAGTTCTCATTTTTGCTTTTTATCTATAGAATTATCAGAGAAATGCATCTGTAGGTGTTTATGTCTAATTTATATAAACACCTACAGATGCATTTCTCTGCAAGATTATATCTAATTTATATAATCTTGCATTTCTCTGCAAGATTATATCTAATATAAATTAGATAAAATCTTCCTCTTATTATTTTCCTCTACATATTTTATCATACATTTTTCTAAAGGTAATGTATTTTGTTTCAAAGTAGACCATTCTGTGTGCGTTAAAAGATAATCCCTTAGTTTTAAGTACTTATAGAAATCTTTAGAGCATAATCCATATGTATCTTGTAACTGCTTAAATGACTTGAGTTTCTCCACTGAATAACTGATTAATTCTTATTAATCCTCTCTGTGCCCATATCTGATAACCCATATCCAGTTAATTTGGAAAAAAGTCAGTAATCTTGGCTATTTTTATTATGCACCTGCCATCGTTAGAGCTGCTCCTACTTTTTTCCTCACTAGGGACCAAACTCTGTATGTACAATTAATCCACTCATTTTCAATTTTTAAATCCTTCAATTTTTCCCCTCCATAAATGGCATCACTTCAAGAAGTACCAGGGGGCATACATTGTTCTCCAGATCAATCCAGTTCGTCTCCCCATCCTGCACCAGCCACTCGACCACAACACTGCTCAGTAGCTATGTTTTTTCGTCATGGGCAAAATTCTGTGACCGGATTGAAATGTGCTCTGATTGCATAATGAGATAGCACCGTTTACATGGGCACAATCCGTTCATGACGAGTGTTTACATGCAGCAGGCTTTTATTCTGATCAGAAGTTCTAACATGCGCAGAGTGGTACACTCCCCTTTAAAAAAAACGAAGAGGAAGTTACTTTCGTAAAAACCACAGAAGAAGAAGTTACTTCCGGGACGAAAGTAAACAGACCGTCAAAAATGGACCCGCGCCCGATTGTAATGACGGTAACTGAGTTTTTTACTAACTCCCTGATAGAACTACAGGTGAAGCAGCGCATGCTTTTAGTTTTTTTATTCACAGGATGAGAGCGCTGGACGTCCTCTGTCCTCCAAGCTGTCGTGGACAACAACTGTTGGTAAGACAATAAAAACGCTGTATGCTAATAAACTTTTTGTCCTTTATTTTTCTACCTGTCTGCGTGATACTGTCTGTATTTGTTATTAATTACTATTCTTTCTCTGTTTTCCTGTTTCTGGAGCATCAGTGTCACGATGCCAGGCAGTGCCCTGCCATGATGCCAATGTCCTGTGCCACTCAGACTCTATCAAAGGGCTCATCTGTTGACAAAAGTAAGGCTAATACTGTATTTACTATATTGTATTTAGTATTACTGCAACGATTACAGCTAAGTACAGTATCTCAAAGTAGAGATGCTTAGCTGTAAAGTTTTATTTAAAATAAAATTTGTTTGAACCATGTCTTTAAACAAATAGTTAAATGTTGCCAAAATGTAAGGCTAACATTTACTATATTGTATTTAATTTTACAACTATTACAGCCAAGTATATCAGTAGACATACTTAGCTGTAAAGTTTTCTTTCAAATAAAATTTGTTTGAACCATGTCTTTAAACAAATAAGAAGTTGAACACTAAATATTGGCATGTCCTTTTTTGCAGTCTGTGAGGAACATTGAAGGAAAGGACGTCCGTCTCTTCATTGTTGGTGATCCTGCATACCTGCCTGGTTCGTCAAAGGATACGCAAACTGTCCTCATCTGACTCCTCAAGTCATTTAATATTTACCTTAGCTCAGTCAGGTGGAGGTAGAGATGACCTTCAGGTTGCTGAAGTCACAGTAGAGACACATTCTTGTAAACAGTTGAAATTGCTTGTTTGAAACAAGTTTCATTCTTAGTGCAATTTGAGGTATATCAGAAAAACATAAAAATTAAACGTTCAAAACGTTTGTACAAAACAGACGATGTGCACAGATCACATCTTGTAATGATAACAAAAAAACATTCTTTGGTCATTTAAAAACTACAGTAACCTGTAATTCAGTAACTTCTTTAACAACTCATCACATACTTTCACAATTTCAATGTACCCGGTATACATGTGATTTCGGAAAACAAAATTGGTGACAAAATAATCGATTTTACTTCCAAAATGTATGTTTCTGTATCCTGATAGAGCAGCAAATGTGTTTTTATCCTGTGAGTCATGCAGAAACTCAGAGTCCTTATTAAACCACCTGACTGTATTAAGTTAGGACATTGTATGTACCATAAACTATCAATCCTAATGTCTGTGTAAAAAATACATTTACAGATCTGTCAGGTGCCAAAGAAACATGGTTGTGTGGAGAATTGAAACATTTTCAAATCAGTTTTGAGTTGTTCTAAAGCACATGTGTGAACTTCTTGGGATTCCTCAGTAGAAGATGTGGGACTCTTCCATCTTCTGCCACCTGCCACCATCACCTGCCACCTGCCACCATCACCTGCCACTGTCTGTCACCTGCCACCTGCCACTGTCTGTTGTGTGCTGCTGCCAGCTGCCACCACCTGCC
>JBBPBX010087373.1:0-14718 GCA_038048925.1 Garcialebias charrua
TTTCAAATTGCATCGCCATTAATATTTATTAGTTTATTTAAAAATAATACAGGAGCGTTTACTTATATTGTGGAGAAATAACGCTAAATGTGTTATTTCATGATTTATAGCAGATTTTAGCATGCAGCTCCGGGAAAATCTGCCCCTCTCCATATATGGGCATTCACATGGGCATTCACGTCACCAAAGTGACGCCTTGGAGTTACAGGCGAGCGAGGAAAAGAAAAAGGAAGCATTTTTAAATATTCCCTAAAGCTGCCTGTGTTGATTAATCCTGCTGTCGCTCACTCATGTCTATCATATTCTGAGCGAGCATCCACGTAGACATACTAGTTTAATTCGTTTGATCGCGACAAATTCATTCATTTCCGCATCGGCTTTTTATTCTCTCCCCCCGTGACCAGAAAGGCAGCCAGAGCCAGCCGCGCAGCTGAGCTCTGCGCGCTGCTCCCCGCGTGCTCCCCGCGTGCTCCCCGCGTGCTCCCCGCAACAAGGCTGACGAGAGCAAATACATACACTCCAGGGAGCAAATTACACCGGCACGAGGAACTTCAAAGGAACGAGGAACCAGCGGAACGAGGAGCCAGAGACGCGCGCGGCTCGCGGCTCGCTCCTCTGGGCAGAATGAATGAGAGCAACGGTCAGCAGTGGTGTTATAAAATAAATAATAAATAAAATCAGAGCGCTGGTCCATATACACACAAATGCACCAGGAAATATGCAGGAAATATGCAGTTTTAACGCACTCTCTCTCATAAACCTCCATGGAAACTCACTCCTACCTTCTGCCTTCTGGGTGGAGATCGATGTAACAAAAGTCACATGACCCTTCGGGACTCTTCGGCCAGGTTTCCGGATTCATTCGGGAGTGGGTTTTTTTTTTTGTTTTTTTAACCCTCGCCTGGCCCAAATGCAAAAATGAAAATAGACCTAATAATAAATTACAGTAATTGTCCAATATGGTGAATTGTTAGTGTCATGGTGGGTGTTGTCCTTTAAAAGCTCCAAAGATTTGAATGAAAATTATTTCTAAAGGAATGTTTTATTCTGAAACTCAACCGGAACTACTTGCCACTACTCGGTCCAATTTGACGCAGACACTGGGACGAGAAAACCTTATCTCTTGCCAGTAACAAATAAGCTAAAAGCCTTCAGAAATTAAGTAATTTACCATCTCATTACTTGATTCTGTTGTTCCAAAAAATTACAAACGCGTGATTTCCATCTGTGCTGAAGTCAATTTATAGGAAATTGTAAATCAATAAATCTGTGTAAATGATATGATGTTATTTTGATGATTAAATAAATGGCCGCATTTCCTGATGGGTCAATTTTAAACGTCTCATAGCACTCTGCCTCCACATGATTTTATCTTTGATCTTGGTTGATATTATTATTGATTTTACTTGATTTTATCACTTGTTTTATTTATTTATTTTTTAAGTAGGCCTATTCTGCCTCCACATGATTCTGTCTTTAATCTTAGTTGATATTATTATTGATTTTACTTGATTTTATCACTTGTTTTATTTGTTGTAGCACTTTGAGATTTTTATTAATGAAAAGTGCAGTATAAATTGAATTCATTATTATTATTATTATTATTACTCTTTCATCACTTAATGGTCACACAAGTTTATTGTTTAATCCAAAAAGAAGAGAATCCGTAAATTAACGTAACAGGCAACTCTGTTCTCACATTTTTTAAATTTATTTATTTGTTCATTTCAAATTTAAAACACAAAAAAATATATTTACAAAATCATTTTAAGAAGAAAAAAAATTAAAATGAAAGGAAGCAGAAGAAAAAAAATCTTATATCTGCCCCTTTTTAAACAAAATCAATTCAAACAATCAATTTTAAACAATCTAAAAAAGCTAAGTCTGGTCCTCTGGACATTCAAAAAATAAAACGAAACAAAGCAAAAAAAATATAGAAAAGTTTCATCTTTCGTCCGAAAGACTTCCTCAGTCTGAGTTGCTGCATTCAGCTCAGATGTGGACGTGATGGTCCTCCTTGATCATGTGAGCAGCTGGTTTCGGCTGTCATCAGCCAACTGGTTGATCCACTGTGAGAGGGTGCTATTTATAAGACTGAGCTGAATACAGCAACTCAGACTGAGGAAGTCTTTCGGATGAAAGACGAAACGTTTCTACATTTTTTTTGCTTTGTTTTATTTTTTGAATGTCCAGAGGACCAGACTTAGCTTTTATAGATTTTTCTACCTGGATTATTGAGCATGCATCAGAGAATTTTAAACAATAATTATCCATGAACCAATTATGTAACTTATTACAATTCACAAATATATGGTACTTATAATTTTCACCGTTTCTATATATTTTTTCAAAAGTTCACTCTTAATCAATTTCTTAAATATAAACACAGACTTAGCCTTTTTGACATTATTATCCAAACCATTCCACATACCTACCGTATGCACTGTATTAATGTAGACCTACTCCTAAAACTTGTTCTATAACGTGGTTTAACAAAAATGTCAGTTCCCTTATAGTTATAACTGCTTTCCCTCTTTACAAAATGTTTTTGAATATTCGGAGGTAGTGTTTGATTCTGTGCTTCATACATTAGTAAAAGAATACAGGGAGTCCTTGACTTACGACAATCCGGACTTACGAACGCGCTCCGAACGCTAGTACGTGCTGTGTTTATAGATGAATGTGTGGTGTAATGGGTTAGCTAACCGTTTGTAAATAAAGTTCTGTGCATGTTTATGGACCAGTATGTACGCTTGTTCAGTATTTGTCATGTTCAGAGAAAAGTTTCAGGAGTGATTTGTGACAAAAAGGTGTCAGCAAAGGTCAAAGGAAAAGTTTACAAGACAGTGGTGAGACCAGCTATGTTGTATGGTCTGGAGACAGTGTCATTGACAAAAAGACAGGAGAAAGAACTGGAAGTAGCAGAAATGAAGATGCTGAGGTTCTCCTTAGGAGTGACAAGGATGGATAAGATCAGGAATGAGATCATCAGAGGTACAGCACATGTTGAACAACTGGGAGATAAAGTTAGGGAGGACACACTGAGATGGTTTGGACATGTCCAGAGGAGGGACAGTGGGTATATTGGTAGAAGGATGTTAGAAATGCAGATGCCAGGAAAAAGACACAGAGGAAGGCCAAAGAGGAGATATATGGATGCAGTTAGAGAGGACATGAAGGTAGTTGGAGTGAGGACAGAGGATGCAGAGGACAGAGTGAGGTGGAGGAGGATGACTCGCTGTGGCGACCCCTGAAAAGGGAAAAGCCGAAAGAAGAAGAAGAAGATGTACGCTTGTTCAGTCTCATGTTGATAAACGGGTGTGCGGCGCAGCGTACGAACGCCACGTGTTCCGACTTACATCAAAAAATCCGGACTTAAGAACGCCACGTGTTCTGAGTTCCGACTTACGTCAAAAAATCCGGACTTACGAACGCCACGTGTACCGATTTCCGACTTAAATCAAAATCAGAATGCGAACAGTGCGTAGAAACGTAACTCGTACGTAACTTGAGGACTCCCTTTATTATATTCCACCAGATCATAGAACTTCAATAGTTTCATTTTAGAAAACAATATATTAGATGGATGACAGTAATGCACTCTTGTTATGATTCTTATAGCTCTTTTCTGTAAGATAATAATAGGCTTTGTTATAGTTCTGCACGCTGTTCCCCAAACATCAACACAGTAATTCAAATGTGGTACAATTATTGCATTACACAGCAAATACAAGGCTTTATCGTTCAATAAGTCTTTCACTCTGTATAATACAGCCGTGGATTTAGATATTTTTGTTTTAACAGAATTTTTGTGCTGCTTCCAAGACAGTTCATCATCAATAATTATTCCCAAAAACTTTGTTTCATTCACTACATATTTCAACACCATTAATTATGAAAGGAACAGCAGAAGATATCTTTTCATTACTAAAAATCATATAGTTTGTTTTATCTGTGTTCAATGATAGCTTATTTAAATCAAACCAAGTTTGTATCTTGACAAACTCCTTATTAATTAACTCTAACAATTTTTCCAAGTCATAACTCGAATAAAAAAAAGTGGTGTCATCAGCAAAAAGGACACAATTGAGAATACCAGACACATCCATCAGATCATTGATACATAAAATAAACAACTTCGGTCCCAATACAGAGCCCTGTGGCACTCCACATGAAACACTACAGAGTCCAGATCTTAAATAATCTATTTGTACAAATTGTTTTCTGTCATGCAAATAGCTAAGTATCCACTGCAAAGCAGGTCCTCTGATACCATATTTATCCAATTTTCCAAGTAGAATAGTATGGTCAATTGTATCAAACGCCTTTTTTAATAATAATAATAATAATTAATTCAATTTATAACGCACTTTTCATTACTGAAAATCTCAAAGTGCTACACATATATTGAATGCTACACACATTCATAAACCGGTGGCGGCAGACTACCATGCAAGGTGCTTTCCAGTCCTACCGGGAGCAACTCAGGGTTAAGTGTCTTGCCCAAGGACACAACGACACATGGTGCGGGTCCCGGGAGTCGAACCGCCAACTTTCCGATCGGGAGACGACTGCCCTTACCACTACACCACGGCCGCCCCGATCGATTTAGATCAACAAACACACTAACACAATATGGTTTTTGATCCACTGCTGCAGTTACATATTCCGTCAACTCCATAAGAACTATGGAAGTTGATTTATTTGATCTGAACCCATATTGACTGTTACTTAAAATGTTATGTTTATCTAGAAAAAGGTCAAATCTAAATACAAATAAGTTTTCTAAAATGTTTGAGAATTGTGGCAGCAATGAAATAGGTCTGTAGTTGTTATATAGACACCTGTCACCATTCTTAAAAAGAGGAACCACCTTGGCTATTTTCATTCTGTTCGGAAATATTCCAGATGAAAATGACAAATTACAAATATATGTGAATGGCTCGATAACATAACTTATGATTTCTTTTATAACCATCATGTCCATATCTTCACAGTCTTTTGATCTTATATCAGCAATTTTTTTGACTACCATCAGTATTTCTTCCTTTTCGGTTCCCTTTAGAAACATGCTATTTACACTACTATTAATGGAATGACCTGTATTTGTGTCCAAATTTGGTATTTTAGCAGCAAGGTTAGATCCAACTTTCACAAAAGAATTGTTAAATCCATTTGCGATTTCACTTTCATCGTGGATTTCCACATTGTTTTCAACAAAACATTTCTTACATCCTGGAGACACTCCGTTGTTCTCCTACACTTACATTACCAAAACCTCTCTTTACTTGAGACATTTTATATATCCTTGCATACTATGAAAGTATTATGACTTTAGAAAGTGGCAGCTCAGCTAAAATGTATTTACAGGGGCCGGGGTATGGTCCAATGTGACTTGGTGGACAAGCCCCCCTAGTGGTCTGTATACTTTTTTTTGTTGTTGTTTTTAACACATCTCATTTTCAGTTGTTTTGGTGTTTTTGGTATTTGCAGCATGTTTTTTTTTTTGATTGTGTGTTTCTTCATTTATTTTCTGTGATTGAAGATTTATTTTCTGTTGCATTTGTTTTTTTGTTTAGGAGTTAGGATTATTCATGTGTTTGCAGCACGTTTTAACTGTTTGCTGTGCATTTAGCTGAGTGTAGCTTGTTTGCACCGGTCGTCCACCGTTGAGACGGGACTCCTCAGTGACTGACCATGAAAGATGTACCTCTTCTGGTGTAAGTTGAACTAGATTATTACTGAAGCTCTCATATTAAAAATCAAAGCACCACCTAGTGGTCAAATATAAAAATCTAACGTTTGGTAATAAAGGTAGCCTGGTTAGACCCTTGTCCTTCACTTTGCTTCGTACTAGGGTCTGGGACTTCTCCCATAAACAACGATTTCTCCGGTCGATTTTTGACCGGACCAATCAGAGAACAGAAGGCAGAGTTTTGTTAGTTTAGCCTGGCGAGGTCCAGGCTATTCAGATAAATAGCTCAGAAACCACTCGGTGGATATTTTTTCTGCTACCAGTGTGTAATTATGTCTTTAATTTACTGACTGTTGGCCTGGATGAAACATTTGAGATAAAATTTGATTTTTTATAATTTATTTTCGTAGCGCACCCGAGGCTGTTTGGAAAACGTCAAACCGAAACTATTTAAATCCAGCAGATTTGACCATTTCGTGAATCGATTTAGGAACTGTTAAGCTCAGGAACCCTTCTGATATAACGTCAGCTAAGAAATATATTTTTTCTCAGCAAAGAAATAATAGTTTTTTACCTTCATTTCTTGAAAATTCCTTCGTGGCGGCAGTCACTTTAACCGACGACGTCAGTCGACGTCATTCAAAACTCCGCCTTCTGTTCTCTGATTGGTCCAGTAATCCGCCTTTTGTTCTCTGATTGGTCTGGTCAAAAATCGACCTGAGAAATCGTTGTTTATGGGAGAAGTCCCAGACCCTAGTACGAAGCAAAGTGAAGGACAAGGGTCTGGTTTTAACCAGGCTATAATAAAGGTACAAAGAAAAAACATTACTGAAAGGAATGCATTATTTTATATGAGATTAAAAAAAGACAAAACAAAGGTTATCATTCAGTTAAACTGCTTTTCTCTGATGTGGATCATCCCCATGTGTGTGTTTAAATTTGACTTCCGTCCAAACCATTGTCCACAAAGATCACAAGCAAATGCTTTCTGTCCTGTGTGAACTATCATGTGTGTATTTAAAGTTGACTTCTGTCCAAACCTTTGTCCACAAAGATCACAAACAAATGCTTTCTGTCCTGTGTGAACTATCATGTGTGTGTTTAAATGTGACTTCCGTCCAAACCTTTGTCCACAAAGATCACAAACAAATGCTTTCTGTCCTGTGTGAACTATCATGTGTGTGTTTAAATCTGACTTCCATCCAAACCTGTGTCCACAAAGATCACAAGCAAATGCTTTCTGTCCTGTGTGAACTATCATGTGTGTTTAAAGCTGACTTCCATCCAAACCTTTGTCCACAAAGATCACAAGCAAATGCTTTCTGTCCTGTGTGAACTATCATGTGTGTGTTTAAATTTGACTTCTGTCCAAACCTTTGTCCACAAAGATCACAAGCAAATGCTTTCTGTCCTGTGTGAACTATCATGTGTGTGTTTAAATGTGACTTCCGTCCAAACCTTTGTCCACAAAGATCACAAGCAAATGCTTTCTGTCCTGTGTGAACTATCATGTGTGTGTTTAAAGCTGACTTCCATCCAAACCTGTGTCCACAAAGATCACAAGCAAATGCTTTCTGTCCTGTGTGAACTATCATGTGTGTTTAAATGTGACTTCCGTCCAAACCTTTGTCCACAAAGATCACAAGCAAATGCTTTCTGTCCTGTGTGAACTATCATGTGTCTGTTTAAATGTGACTTCCGTCCAAACCTTTGTCCACAAAGATCACAAGCAAATGCTTTCTGTCCTGTGTGAACTATCATGTGTCTGTTTAAATGTGACTTCTGTCCAAACCTTTGTCCACAAAGATCACAAGCAAATGCTTTCTGTCCTGTGTGAACTATCATGTGTGTGTTTAAAGTTGACTTATGTCCAAACCTTTGTCCACAAAGATCACAAACAAATGCTTTCTGTCCTGTGTGAACTATCATGTGTGTTTAAATGTGACTTATGTCCAAACCTTTGTCCACAAAGATCACAAGCAAATGCTTTCTGTCCTGTGTGAACTATCATGTGTGTTTAAATGTGACTTCCGTCCAAACCTTTGTCCACAAAGATCACAAGCAAATGCTTTCTGTCCTGTGTGAACTATCATGTGTCTGTTTAAATGTGACTTCTGTCCAAACCTTTGTCCACAAAGATCACAAGCAAATGCTTTCTGTCCTGTGTGAACTATCATGTGTGTGTTTAAAGTTGACTTATGTCCAAACCTTTGTCCACAAAGATCACAAGCAAATGCTTTCTGTCCTGTGTGAACTATCATGTGTTTGTTTAGATCACCCTTTCTGTTAAATCTTTTTCCACAGTCTTTACAACTAAATGAGGTCTGTCTTGACTGTCTTTTCTCGACTGAGCCTCCAGTTTTCTTCACTTCAACACATTCCTTGACAACCAAACAACTTGAAGACATCACTGACTGACTTGTCTTGTGAAATTGTTTCCCGTGCTCAGTGAAGCTGCAAGATTTGTTGACAGTGTTTACGCCTGACTCAGGAGCTCTGCTCTTCTTCCAGTCTTTGTCACCGTCTTCAGGTTCTGACCCAGAGTCTGATAAGTCTTTTAGCTGAGAGTCAGAGTCATTCACATCATCACCTTCATCATCCTCACTGACTTCAGTCTCTGAAGAGCTGCAATCATCTCCATAAGTATTTAGATCTGGGTTCCTGGTAGTCTCTGCTCCTCCACAGTCCTCTCCACCAGTTGATGCTTTCATCTGGTCAGCTGAACTGCTGGTTGGAAGATCTTCCTCTTTTACTTGGTGCTGATGAAGCTGTAAAAATAGACGTTTCTCTTCATCTTCCTCACTCTTCAAAGGAACAGCAGTGAATGCAAACCCAGGGTCATCAGTCTCTGTTTTCACACAAAACTGCTCTCCCTCTTGACTGGTCCACAGTTCCTCATCTTCCTCCTTTATGTTGAGGGTCTCTGGATCCTGTTGATCCATCCCAAGCATCTGTACCTCAGGAGCTTCTTTAATCAGAACCATCTGCTGAACATCTGCAGGGACCACAGAAAACGTGAACATCAGGCACAATAGACCTTTTACCAGTTGACGTCATCACGCAAAGCACGCCTGAAACGAACGTTCTGATTGGACGGCAAAATGCCGCAATCGGAAGTTGGGGCTAGTAGGAAGGAGCCGAGGAGCTTCGTAATGATAGCGAGTTGTAATTTAGAAGCTTGTTTTCTTAAAATATTGAAAAACCACTGGTCAAAATGCCTGAACATTGTGCCGCCGATACGAGAGGTGATTGTGTGCGCTGATGGAAAATGGGGAAATCCTTCAGGCTTTTTGCAAATGTCCAGCAGGGTGAGTTAACTCTTGTGTAGTTGTCAACAACGTTATATCCCAAGCATCAGAAATAAATGTTTTAAATTTCTCACGCCAATACTTCTGATATTTAATAATAATAATAATAATAATAATAATAATAATAATAATAATAATGAATTCCATTTATAATGCACTTTTCATTAATAAAAATCTCAAAGTGACTGATTTGGTTATTGTTACAGGTTCAACATCTTCTGTTAGCTGCTATAACTAGCGCCATGTCTTCACAAGAGCCATCAGTATTAACACAGTATGTAAACAAAGACATGACGTTTGAGTCAGTCACACAAATGTTCATAGCGTCCTTATTTCTTATTTGATTTCTGTAAACTATGTCTTAAATTAAACCTGAGACAATTGGTGATGTTGTGATGTGAAAAATAATACTATCCCAAGAGACACATTTATTAGCTTTCCTGGGAAAATTTAATTATGTTTGATAATGTATTTACTATTGCACTTTTGACACGCTGTTTATACAGCTTACACTTTATTAGACGTAAAGTTAAATGTGTGAAAATCTTAAATATATTACAAACAATATATTTTGCATGTGAGTTCCATAATGACACATAAAATATGGTTGTATATTGTGTTTGTGATTGTTTTTGCAGACAAGGAGGTGGCTGCAACCATGTTGGAAATACATTCAAAACCAACCTGCACCCAGTTGCCTTGTACATGGAAGGGACCAGCCCAAAAACGAACTGCACCTGCTACTTGGGATGAGCTGCAAGTCTTAAAGTGAGCTTAATCAGTGTTCCTGAAGAAATTTAATATTACGCTTATAACACAAATACCTAGAAAGGTGACTTTCAGTCAAACTTCACCAACAACTGGAATAATACAATACAGGTGGTCCCCGACTTACGAGCGCCCTGACCTACGAGCGTTCGACTTTACGAGATTATCATAATTAATAAAAATATGAAATTTAAAAAAAAAAAAAAAAATTTTTTTTTTTTTTTTGGGTTTAAATGTTCTTAATTTCATGTGTTGCAGCTGTGAATGTTTTAAATGGCTTTATATATACGTAAAGTATCATTATTATCATTTTTTTAAATAATTTCGTGCTTTTTTGAACACTGCCGAGACTGGAACTAATGAATGAACTGGTATTCCGGTACTGCTGAAACTGGAACTAATGAATGTAAAATGGCGGAGCCGCCATTTTACATTCATTACTTCCGGTCTCGGTCGGCACTCGGCAGTCGGCTTTTGGAGGACTGTTTCTCCCATAAGAGCATGCCTCATACGGATAAATTAACTGGAAACACTCCCTGAACTCTGTGAATGTCTCAGGACTGGAGCAGCAAACGCGATCGCTTCGCCAAGCGCTCCTACAGCACCGCGCGAGACCAGCAGCTCATGGTATGAGCTAAGCTAACATGCTAAACCGGACCCCACCAGAGCTGTTGCTTCGACAGCCGGCTTTGTGCGATCAGAGGTCCCTGGAGCTCGCCTCGATGTCGGACTGGAAGCCGAAGACATCGGGGGACAACGAGCTAACTTGGAATAACAAAGCCGACAGCATTTTTGGAGATGCAGATAAACCGGACTGCCCGGAGATGTCTCAGGCATGGAGAAGCTGCGGACTGGATTAGCAACGAGCTAACATTAGCCTCGTAGCTGCACCCTCGTAGCTCTCCGACAGCCGGCTTTGTGCAATCAGAGGTCCCTGGAGCTCGCCTCGATGTCGGACTGGAAGCCGAAGACATCGGGGGACAACGAGCTAACTTGGAATAACAAAGCCGACAGCATTTTTGGAGATGCAGATAAACCGGACTGCCCGGAGATGTCTCAGGCATGGAGAAGCTGCGGACTGGATTAGCAACGAGCTAACATTAGCCTCGTAGCTCTCCGACAGCCGGCTTTGTGCGATCAGAGGTTCCTGGAGCTCGCCTCGATGTCGGACTGGAAGCCGAAGACATCGGGGGACAACGAGCTAACTTGGAATAACAAAGCCGACAGCATTTTTGGAGATGCAGATAAACCGGACTGCCCGGAGCTGCGGATTCGGGGGAGCTAATGCTAACAGATGCAGCTGATGGCGGCGCAAGCAGACGGCTTTCGGTAAGTTATTAAAACTTTTTCTGTATGAAGTTAGGATACTAACAGTCCTTTCTGTCTGGACTAGACAGTTGCACTGCACTTTGACTGCACATAGAGCGCGCGGAGGGGGGGGCGAGAGACGACATGTCTGTCGTGTGAAAACAAAAGGCAGAGAAAAGCACTGTTGTACCGAAAAAACTGTACAGGTATGTGTTTATAGATGAATGTGTGGTGTAATGTGCTAGCTAACTGCTTGTAAATAAAGTGTTGTGCATGTTTAAGGATCAGCATGTACGCTTGTTCAGTCTCATGTTGATAAACGGGTGTGCGCCGCAGCGCTAGCGTCTTTTTTCTATTTGCGAGCAAAGTTCCGGTTTTACGAGATAGCCACTGCGGGCCGTTCCGATGTACGAATTTTCGGTTTACGAGCAACTCATAAGTACGGAACTCGCTCGTAAGTCGGGGACCACCTGATTAGAAAGTGACGGAGAGATACTAGCTCTAATATTTGCATCTTTTTCCGTAATTTTTTTAAAAAACTGATTACAATCAGCATGTGTAAAAGCACTTTGAAATGAGCACAGTGGAGAAACAATGTTCTTAATTGTGTCAAATAAGATCGAATTTCTTCCTTTTGATTTGATGAGATCAGCAAAATAATTTAATCTTGCATTTTTGATCATTTCATTTAATGAACTAATTAAGTCTTTAAGGTGAAGCCTGTTAACCAACAGATCAGTACGTTTCCATAAACGTTCAGTTTTCCTGCATTCTCTCCTCAATGTCATGATTTCCTTGTTAATCCAAGGAGAGCTTGTACGATAAACAGTGTTCTGCTTTAATGGTGCAACTAAATTCAAAATGTCATTGCAGTAAATGTTAAAGCCAGAAACTGCTAAGTCCACATCCAAAGAATTACAAACTAAGGCGGTAGGATCAAAATGAGAAATAAAAGTTTCAGCTGTGTGCTCAGTTATGATCCTTCTTTGGATCAAACGGCTAGGAGGAGCAGGGTCAGGGCTGAAGGACACATTGAAATATATGCAACTATGATCACTGAATAATATGTCCTTCACACGAACATGATCAACATTGAGGCCAAAAGAAAAAACAAGATCTAAAATATGGCCTTTGCAATGTGTGGGAGAATTGACATGTTGAATAAAGTGGAAAGACTCAGTGATAGAAATGAGGTCAGCAGCTGCCTTACAAGAATCATCATCTACGTGCAAATTAAAATCACCCAAAATTATAATTTTCTCCAGCTTGATGATAGTAGACAGCAGCTCAGTAAATTCAGATAAAAACTCTCCGGCCGCGCCGGGAGGCCTGTATACCAAAATACAATAAAACAATTTAAAAGAGCCAACTTTAATTATCTGAAGTTCAAAAGTAGAAAAAGGTGATGGTTTTACCAGTCTGCAGGGGAAAGTGTCTTTAAACATGACCGCTAATCCACCTCTGCGCCCTTCTCGGGGAGTTGCAAGCACCAAACAGTTTCCTGGACAGAGCTCCCGCAGATGAACAAAATCCAAATTTTGTTGCCATGTTTCAGTTAAAAACATGAAATGGAGTGATTCCTTTGTAAACAGTTCGTTCACAGCAAATTACTTGTTACTGATGGAGCGAACGTTGAGGAGGGCCATGCGCAAACATGAGGGATTATCCACTCTCGCATCCAAATCCAGCGGCACACAGATTAAGTTGCTCTTGTCAGCGAAGCGATTATGGCGAAAAAACCTCCTTTGGTGAACAGGTAGAACTCCATTCATGCAAGGTGAGTCAAATATTGATGATGGGTCATTGCAGGACACGACAAATTCAGCTCCCCGCGACGTGTCCGACGCCCAGCTGGATTGCATAATCCGCAGGCATCGTGATGAAACCCATTCACCAGCCAAAAATCTGTGCGATCTTCTTAAACGAGCTTTGACTCCGGCTCTAGATCCCCTCTTTCGTTTCTTGCTTCTGGCGTATTGTAGCAAGCACTCAGGTGAGCAGCAAACAAACGGCGGTGGACCACTCCCTCTAGAACTGCTCCAGCTGTTACAACAGCGCAGCGACTCCTTGATCGCCAGCAGCGTATCTCGGTCGTAAACACGAACAGCAAACGTGACACAGTTACTAATAAAAACTAAATAGACTAAAAATAAAAGCAACAGACGGCTAAAACGGATAAATCGGGTAGCACCGGCGAAGCCACACAAAGGCGCCATCTTGCCACACCCACTCAACCCCGTCTGACAGCCAGACAGAGGAAATACGTGCTTTCATGCTGAAATACTTTTTTATGCTCTTTAACAAAGACAGACATATGGTTTGGCATTTTAATAAATGTCTAAATGAATACATTTTATATTTTAAAAAAGAAACAAGTTTGATTGTTCACTTTAATTTCTCTTGCACACACACAATCCTGAGCCATTTGTACACACCAAAAATAATTTCTTCATATGTGTGCTGTGCATACACACACAACACTTTAAACTGGGGCTATTGAGCTAAAACCCTTGAAAAAGAACTGGTTTGCACAGTTTCTTGTGTGTGCTGGCACTCTGTAACTCCAGGGCAGTTAATTTTGCGATGTGGTGCAGCCTGAGTTTGTGAAATACAGATACAACAAATGACACAAGCATGAAATGATGGTTCTCAATTCTGAATTGTGTTTCTGCAACGCGTTCACTGAGTAAAAACATCTTCTGAACCAATCTCAGCCCAAACAGAATGGTTGATGGAGGACACACTGACACCTTGTTTTGTTGAGTTTTGGTTCACACGCTCTGCTGCTCTGACCACCTTCACTGTTCCCTCTGAGGGGATCATCATCCCACCATTGTTTTTAGGTTTATGCAGCTGGTAGTTCTGGTCAAAGGATGAGGGTACAGCAGCTGTGATGTATGGCACACCTCACAGGACAGGCTTTTCAGAATTTTTCTGACAAACCCTGTAATGTAGACAAGTCTACAAGCTCACCACAGCAGGTGGACAGGTAACTGTGATCACAAATGACTCCAGAAATGTTTGCAAATGAGGGCAGAAGCTCTTCCACTGCCATTAAAGCAGAGTGCATGTCTGCAGCTGATAGGGACACAGTCTCATTGCCAGATCCACTTGGTGAGACACAACAATGGACCATAAGTGGAAAAAGTCCTGGAACTGCCCTGCAGTGGGATTGTTATTCCAGCCTCCTAATAAAATTTAAAAAAGTATTTACACACTTATATTACAAAGATGTTTAATCAGGACAGTCGAAGCCATGAAAGGCATATCTTCTGAAAGAAACTGTATAACCATTTTTCCCAACAGGTAGGCTATAAAAAGATACATACTGGTGTCTGAAGAGATCTATCACATCAAAACATATTGTAAACTGTGGATGTATAGGTATAAAAAAAAATCTCTGTTAGAATTTGCCCACGCAGGTGGTACCAATGGTCTGGCCCACGGACTAAAAAGACTAATTATAAATGTTAAAATTCTATCTGATGCCCTGACAGAATTGAAGAAAAGCTCCAAGAGATCCTGACTCAAGTGGTATGTGCAGACATAACTCTGAACTTCTCTACATGAATGCTCCTACAAGCACCCTGCGGATGTTGGATGTTGTCTATCATGGTGCACTAAGATTCATAACTGGTT